>BGPR01004838.1:0-12639 GCA_013235015.1 Araneus ventricosus
ATGCTGCCATATAGAATAATGCTAGCAGAAAATTTATTAATTAATTTTAAAAATTCCTTCGTTAAGTTATGTTACGCGTATATATGTTCCTAAATTTCTTCATTTACATATATTTTGTATTTAAGTAAATTCCTTATTAACCTATTTTTTAATCTCATTTTCCGTTTTTGGAGCCATTTTTATTTTTTACTACCAATAAATAAAGGCTCAAATGAAGTATTGTTTATACACCTCGTTATGCACCCTTAAACTTCTGACATATTTGAATGTACATGTTGAAAAGACTCAAAGATGTTGCACCGTGATAATGCTTCAAAAGTTTAATTTCTCTGTGGTACATATGCTTCCACAGCAGCATTGAAAAGCTTAAAACAGTTTCTCATGTAAGAATATGCCGGTTAAAGGTTTAGCCTTTCAAATGAGAATGGTCCCCTTTGATCAGCGTGAAGGCGTAAGACAATAGAAGTGTGTGGCACTTTGTTCGAATTTTTCGCTTCAAAATTTAATATTGCAGTAACAATATTGATTGATGATAATACTTACGGCACTATTATCTATTCCCACGGCATCACAGTGACTTAGTGAAAGCCACTGCATTTGTTATCTAACTGTTTGTAATCTCAAGGATTGTGCATTTTTTATTTATATTTTTTATTTTACTTTTAGTTTATTTATTTATTTGCAACTGCCAAAAAAGGAATAAACTCCCTTATTAATTTTTGGAGCATCCCGCTTGTCATATAGCATCCAATAGAATCAATTAGCTTCATTTTGTCTATTTTATATCCGGAAAGTCTGCAATTTTCACCCTTCTTCCTTATAAAATAAAAAAAAATGTTTTTGAATTCTTATCTATCATTTTTCAAGAAAAAGTCGAAACATATTATTTAATTCTTCAAAACCAGCACAAAATGGTAAAAATGGCTCTTTTGCCAGTAAAGCCAATTAATTATTTCTTTAGCCAAATGCTAAGTTATTTAGAATTAACGTTTTTCGAAACTATTGTTGATATACTACAAGAAACGATAAAATTATCCATTATAAATTGGATTTCAGAATTGAATTTGACATCTTTAAAACCTGTTGGCAAAAACTAAACAGATAGCCTAGCCTCTGCAGATTTAAGTTTTAAAGTTCCTTATAAAATCTAAAAAAAATGTTTTTTAATCCTTATCTAGCATTTTTCAAGAAATAGAACGAAAAATTTTAATTAATTCTTCAAAACTTGCACAAATGGTTATAATGGCTCTTTTGATAGCAAAGCCAATTAATTAGTTCTTTAGCCAAATACAAAGTAATTTAGAATTAACGATTTCTAAAGCCATTTTGGTTATATTACAACGAACGAGAAAATTATTCATTATAAATTGGATTGCAGAATTGAATTATAAACCTTTAAAATCCTCCAATTGCTGCAATTTAACGAATTTTGAACATTTGTTGGCAAAACTCTAAACAGATAGCCTAGTTTCTGCAGGTTTAAGTGCGAATTCAATGAGTGCCTTCCTTTACATCTCAATTTTTTTGTAATACTAAATTGTAGATGAAACGTATATTTTTTAATATTAAAATCCAGTAATTTTCAAAAAAAATGTTTCAGATAACAATGAACGTTAGAAATAAATGTAGAAGAAATAAATATAATTATATTATAAACTAGCCTTCTTCGGCGACCATCTTGTTCGTCAGGAATATGATTTCAATTGAATCTTGCATCATTTTGTATTCATAGTTTCATTAACAACGTAATTTTAAACTTTAGATAGTAGTAGATATTTAACCCATGTTCTATTAATGACTTTGTACATCTTCTGTTCATTGTCTACATAAATCTTCCTAATAGAGACAAATAACTGACCATGCCATGTAACATCTAATTCCATGTTGTCGGCCGATCTTCGCTTTCTTATTACTCTTGTAAAATATGAATTTGATTTTAACATTAAAATGACGCAGCACATTTTATGGCCAGTGGCATGTTAGCTGGTTTAAAACATGCTGAGAAAAGAATGAAAACGTAACAAACATAACCATTCAGCTTAATGGATATATTTCTTAAAGCAATATTTTGGAGAGTTTGGTTTACAGATTTCACAAAAATCTTGATAAAATAAAATAGGAAAGCAAAATGTCTTAGGATCTTCTCTCAGATTACAACAATGAAAGTGAGATAGACATTTAAATACTTGTTTAAACAATGAAAATGGCTTGAGTTGCGTTGCAACAATGAAGAGTATTGTTGTAAATTATGCGAAAACTATTTTTAAAAATTTATTAAAATTAGAGAAAAAATTGTGCGTCAACTTAATTTATATCTTTCAAAAGGTAAATGTTTGCGCTTTCAGATAGTGTAAAAATGATTTTTGTACTGTAATATTTTCGAAAGTTATGAAGGAAAAACACAAAACTTTCGTTTGTTTTTAATTAACTAAAATTCATACTAAAATTAAACAAAAAGGGCTACGAGGTGCACATGCCCACCCTCCAAAGTATGTTTGTGCCAAACGTCGTAGCTCCAAGTCCCACGGTCTGCCCTGTAGACGACCAACACCCAGACACACACATTTTCCATTATTATTAGTAGAGATTTAGAATTTTAATTGTTGCTCCATTTCCGCTGTAAAATAGCATATACATTATTTGTATATATCATAAAATTATCTACATCAAAAAATTTACACCATATTACCAGCAAGATTCCCTCTATAATTTTAAATTAGTAGTTAAAATATTTTAATTTGTAGTTAAAATATTTTAAAACAGCAACATTCATAATCTTCTAAATTTTGGAAAGAGATTTCCACATCAGCAACTTTTACCAATTTGGCCATTTTTCTCTCATAAGATCAAAGTCTTTAAGCATAGTGCTCTGGCAAAAATTACTTTTCTGAATTTCTAGACGCACAAAAATTTGAAAAAATTTCGCAAGAAAATAACTTCTATATTTAAAAAGACTTATCTTAGCGGGTAATGATCCGCAAAAATCAGCATCCACCAATAGAAAATCTAAATTTTTAATCATTATTCTAAAAAAAAACAGGTTCTAGTATTTTAATTCCCCAGAACTAAATGAGCCATCAAGATTGTTCAACACGAATAGTTCCGCATTCATTGTTTGGCAACAGTTTAAGACTTTCTCGCGGTTGTAAGTGTGCCTAGTTAATTGCACGGCGTCTGTGTTGGAAGTCCAATTAACTTCGCTTATAACCTTACAGACACTACCTACTCTGCAGTGACGTTGTTATATAGTCCCTCCCTCTTTTCCCTGATTCTAAGTAAACAGCACAGCTGCTGTTTGCTGTGATTTTTCAGGTTCCATACGGAGAATGTAATTATAGTAGACATCTGTGATATATGTTTATTATAATAAAGTTTCTATATCTCGTAGAATTCGAAAAATACATGATGTGATGAAATTAGATCTAAGTGACTAATTAACAAAATACTGAATCTTAATTTAATTTAAGCATTCAAAATAATTAAACTCAGATATCTGATTTATAATTTTGCAAACTGTGCAATTCCATTATAAGCCATTTCTGCTGAAATTTTTGAATTGGTACTTCATCAATTGCGAGTAAAAGGAACACTTTATGAGAAAAATTAAGCACTGAGATTGATTCTGAGTACCTGCATTATAGTACATCTAGAGGCGAGTAGGTGTATATAGTGTATATCATCATAATGCTTACTGAGAACATTCATTTTAATGCACTCCAATTAATAGACGATTTTCAAAACATTTTAAAACTGAAAGAAATGAAATCAGAATAAACATTGTTTATGAATGCATAATCATAAAAGCCGCTTAGAAAGGTATTTCTGTCATGTTCATTCAGAAAAAATTTTTATTTCATGTTAACAAATTCTCGGGAACCTACAAGTTCTTACGTTACCAGACCAGTTTAGTTTCGTTCTATAAAAAGTCCCTTTTGAAGCAACAAGAGGGCTGTTGCGGGAAAGACTTCGTAATTTTGAACGGTGGTCAGATGACGAGGACGACACCTCAGCTGACACCCCCTTTCCAAGCTTCCGCACCACATCAGCTGGAGGACGTTTGGCCACTACATATAATTTAGGGAGCAAGAGGCCTCGTACAAGAGGGATCTTCAGTGGAATCGGGTTTCGAACCTAGAACTCTCCGTTCCTGAGATCGAGACATTAACACTAGGCCACAGATGCCTTCCCAGTTTGGTATAAATGTGCATGTATGATTAGCTCACAGTTTACACCGGTTTATATTTCTTACATAGATTAATAATTTCTACAAAACGGCGAAGCCGAAGTTCTTACACTTTTCCTCTAAGATGTTATTTCGTTGGGTGCGTACAATAAAAATTTTGCATAAGAATAGTTTTCTGCATTTAAACTGCTTATTATTAGCATTGCAGCTTGAAGAGAAAAGAATGACAGGTTTTAATTTTATTTATTTATGAAGCGCCGGTACATTGGAAGAATTAATTTTCATTTAAATAAGTATAATTCACAAGTCATCGATGAACAAGCAGCACCACCTACCACAATTTTCAAAACTTTACAAGAGGAAGAAAAAATTGAATTGTACGCTACCAATAATGAATACTTCTGATTTTTTCATACCTGGTATGAACATGAAACTGTGAAGTAGTAGTTAGTTGAAAAATGAAATCCACATTTCGAGAAAATTACTTAAAAGTATAGGTTTTTAATTTACACTGAGAAGTGAAGAAAAAGTGATTTTTCCTTCAGTACTTCCTAGATTTTTATTTTATTTCTTCTCTTTCTCCAGCTTAATTCACTTTTTTTAAATTTTCAATTTTGGTAATTTTTCTCTTAGTTATTTCTTAATTCTAAAGTGTCTTTGTAATGATCTCCCATTCAAGCAGCATCGATAGATTTTGATACTTCTGCGGTGATCTAACTTGAAGATGGGTGGTATCGGGCCTGGAAAAACTTTTAAAAATTAATATTTTCATAAGTACTATTTATATTCTTTTAATGCGTTTATTGCCAAAAATTACAGCATCAATGTAATGTAAAAGCCCTGCAATGATTCAAACATAACTAAGTTTGCAACATTGCCATGAAGAAAAATCATTGTTTAAGATTCCAAAATAATATTAATTATATGATAAATGACAGAAAACAAAAATAAATTTTAAATTTTAAAAAATAAGAAACGATGAAAAATGCTCCTTTATCGCATTGATTACTATTTAATTTTCAACTGTTAAGTTCTACTAAGACGTCTTCAATTTTGTTTCTAATTATCGTAGAAATAGAAAAAAATCATAATGGGCAGAAAATTGATTCTAAATATAGGCAGATTATTTAAATTATCCTCATTTGTAAAATTATACTTATGAACCTCAAAATTAGTGAAAGGTTTGGTTCTTATGTCTCAATTGTTTCCCGACCCTTTTTCTAATCAAAGCTCTTTTGCTGAATAAATTTTAAAGGACGGTTCATAAGCTACTTTTGCTATAATCAAAAATATCTGATAGCAATCAGAGTTTTAAAATAAATCAGATCATCATTTTTCTAAATATGAATAAATTTGTTATTGAAATATATTAACCTAAAAAGATTTCCTCGTTGTGAGAGCAGCTCTCTTTATTCAAAATTCTCTGTTCCATTCTTTTAAAGAATTAGCGGAAAAATGAATTTTTTTTAGACAAAAAGGAGATGCTTTCGAATGAAAGATGTTTATTCTTTTCCACCACCTTGGGGGAAATTTTGAAACTGCTTCTAATGAATATTGAAAGGCCCAAAATCACCAGACTTTGTCACGTGTTTCTGTAATTTATTCACGCACACCAATGCCAGATGACATTGTTTAGAGTGGAAAAAAATAGTTGGAAATGCGTCGAAGGTTCGGCCTGACACCTTGTAAGGTATCTTCATTTCGCGTCCCCAGTCTTTTTTTAACCGAAAATAAATCTTTCGGAATCTTTCGGACCGGTAAGATAAAAGTGGAAAATATTATTCCGCCCACAAAGTAAATTTTATTCAAAGCTTGGCTCTTTTTACGAACTTCTGTATTCTTCATAAAGAAGGATCTACGAGATCGAATGGCGTTTGATAGAGGAAATTGAAATCGTTTGAACAGTTGGTTGGATTGTTAGGTGAGCTGTCTGAATAACATAATTGTATATAAAATTTGAATGACAATTTAAGATTCAGGGCAATGTTACTTAATCCTATTTAGAATTAGAATATAGATAAGATGCTTTGACCCTTTATGTCCCGACGGTACTTAAAAGTATCACTTTAACCACTCTTATATCTTAGTAATTTAACCGTTTTCCCTGACAGTATCCACAAGAACACGGACAATATAGTTTCGACAGCAAGCAGTAGATGGCAGCTGAAGACAGAAATTAAAATTTTTTAATTATCAATTAAATTAATTAAGCTATTTTAATTAAGTAAGAAAGTTTTACACACTTTCCTGGCGATATTCTGCACCAATACTTATCTAATGATGCCAAAATAAAATTGAAAAGTTGCTGGTAAGTTAATTCGGTAAATAAATGGTAAATGGGATTTGGATTATCTGTAGTGGTATTTGTTATTACAGATAGTAAAATTATTGCTGACATTTAAAGATTTTATTAGGTATGTATTATAGGATACAAATATTTTCCATATGACACAATTGTATTTCTCAAAATGTCAAGCTTTTTACACAAATGCTTCCTGCCAAACAAACAAGAACAAAATAAAGGGCTAGGTTACATAATAAAGATATACATATTATAATATTATAATTAAAGTAAATAACTTAATTAAATTAATTTTCAGCAAAAAATATGTTATATTATTACGATTTAAATATTATTTTTCACACATTCCAATTACTCACCATTAATCAAAGGCGTTTAATTTTTTACAAGGCATCTACATCCTTTTATCATTCATTAGATATTTTTTAAGGATTTTATTGTAGTTTAAGTAAATTTATAATTTTAATATCCATGCTTTGTATCGAAACATCTTTAAAAATTCCATCATATGTTGTTATAGACTTACGTTGCTTAACAGGTAGACGTTGCGTTACACATCTTCAATTTTCAGCATTATTTGAGAATTTCCTTAATTCTCCAACCATGTAAACTAATGTATGCTATATTGTGTCTCATAAATGCTTTCTGAAAATAGAGCAAGCTTTATCTATTTATTTATTTGTTGGCTTTATTTATTGAAGAAAGACTATTTTTCCGCACGTTTCGTTAGAATACTTAAATACTTACTTAGGTAGATAGAATAATACGAATTAGATAAAATTAGTTAGATAAAATTCAATAGTTAGATAAAATTAGTTAGATAAAATTCAATAGTTAGATAAAATTCAGTAGTTAGATAAAATTCTTAATACGAATTAGAATACTTTTTAATATCTAAATTGTGACCATTCTGTTATACCGCCAAAATATTAGTTTGCCTTACTTTCTTATCCTATTGCCGTAGAGGCTGGATTTGAATATGCGTCAGAAAAAAACCATTTCTCAATCTCTGATATCACACAAAACCTAACTTGCAAAAAGTGCTTTAATTTTCCTTATTACCTTAATGGAAAGACGGACGTAATTGCAAAAAGCCGGAAATGTATATAATCAGGTAAAAGACTTGATAAAAATCTCGGAAAATGGCTTAATGTTATATTGTAGACATCTTTCCAAACTGCTTGCAATCGAGGCGCTAATAATTTCTATTCCAGAACAGATAGCCCTAAAATCTGATTTCAGTTCATGGTACAAAACCGGATTTATTTCTTCTTGATTACACCTATACTGGTTATTTATGCTTCGAATTAAGAGACTATCTCTATATTTATCTTTTCATTTCTAGGGGAAAAATAACTCTTATAGTTTTGAGTTCAGAATTCGCTAGAAATTAGATAATTTAATATGTTAACTGCTTCAAATTGATGAGAGAGATTCAGAAAAACGTTGAAGGGAACTTAATCGAGTTAGACGTACTGATTATTTAGCAAAGAATTATAGATTGTATTTTCGGGTTTTTTATAAGTTAATTTTTTTCGTTTTGGCGTTTTTTATTCGAACAATTCCTAAACTTCATTAATCTATTAAGTTGATGGATAAAAATCACTATTTTATCGCCTGATTGACAGGAATAAAGTGTCGTTATGTTGCAATACAATGTTAAGGAAGTTGATTTGATTTTTTTATGTATCTAAACATGTAGGAAACTTATGTTGACTTCCAAAGAAGTATATCTGAGTGAAGTGCAGGTCTTCACTCAGATATGACACTGACTGAGTGAAGTACAATCCTGAAATTTAACAAAAAATTTCACCGTTAATAAATATATAAATTGCATCCTAGTCTCATGATCAAAATGAGCGGAAGAATTGTGTAATGGAAATACATATTACAGATAATTCTACATTTAAAAAAATGCAATTGAATGCTTTTGAAAGATACTTAAATGTCTGCTGATAAAATTTATCCAACCTGCCAAAAATATAAGAAAATTTAAACAATCAAAGTTAAAGCATGCAAAATGCGAAAACTATTTCCTTAACTATGAATGCATCAAGGGACATAAAATTTCTTGCACCTTAAAAATTAATTAAAAGATAATTAATGTATTCTTCAAAAATAATAATTATACCAATACCTTTTGTTTGTTTAGGAGTAAAGATAATTAAAATAAAACCCTTTCTTTAATGATTCTTTGAGTCTAAGGCGAATCATTAATTAAAATTATCTGTCTCATTAATTTTGATTTTGAATATAGAAGCAAAATTTTTCTTTAAAAGTTTATGGTCTTTAAAAAGAAATTTCTTAGATCTTCGAAATAGTTTTTTTATAAGCAAAGCAATTTCAGCAGTCTTAACATTTTATTTTGATAACCAGGAACCCTAGTATATTATAATGTATGGATCGTGAGTTTGGTATCCTTAATTATTCAAATATATCTTTATTCTCGAGATTGTTTTTTATGGATCATAGTTAATCAATATTCCATTAATATACATCTACTAAAATGTATAGCTGAAGTTTACAAATTTAATTTTATTTCGGTTTCAAATTTGGCGCTAGTTTATTGCAGATATACATCAGAATGCATAATTTAGCACTCTAGCGTTTAGTATTTTAATTTAGTTAGAAATGTGTACTGTTATTTTTAACTACACGATGGATATTTTACGAAGGACATTAAAATTTTGTACAGTGAATATAAAACTAAGTTAACATTTCAGGCAAATGCTTGTTGCATCTGCCTCAGGTTTCAACCTAGACTTGCGTACACGAGATAATTTTGATGAAATCGGATTTCGGACCCGTAACCCTCCACTTCCAAAGCCAGGATTCTGCCATCGAGCCATCACGACCCTCCAGCCTCCACGCTTACGTATTGTAATAGAGCATTACATAAGCATGCTGTTTAAAGATGATTGTAGAATTTTTAATCTGTCCTTTATATAGGATACATGCTATCCATACCTTTAGCTTTTAGTCAGCTGGCTCCTTAGATGTACATGTAAATAATTTTTTGGGGGGTTTAATCGCATATAAGTTCTCTACTAGGCTCACGTTTTCTCCATTAATCACTTCATTCTTGTTATTCACCGTTTTCAAAGTTCTATCTTTTTTATATGGAAAATCATAATGCTAATTACTTTCTGGAAATTTAAACAGCATAGACCCAGTATCTTTGCGGATTGCTAGAGATTATTATATTCGGTTCATTTGCGTTTCAATTATATAAGAAGGAATATGTTTCTTGTATATCGGAATTATGTAATGCTCTTGTATTGATTGGCTTCTTAGATTCTGCAAGAGAAATATTGTTATTCAATGCGTTGGAAATACAAATTAATTATCCAGGGTGTTGAAAATGCCTATTCTGAAATGCGGTAGCAAGCAGACAAGATCTTATTTTATTCAATATTCAGAAGTTGTACGGAGGAATTGATTACATAAATACTTATAGGGATTCATATGAGTTGCTTTAAGGATTTCTCAGATTTTTTGCTGAAGAATTCTATATATGATGTTTCATAAAATATTTCACCTATTAATCTCTCTGGACTTTTATAACAATTCTGGTTTAAGTTGGAAACTTTTAGAAAAACTGAAGACACAATGGAACAGTTGCGTACATGAATCTGTATATATAAGGCCACTAAATTGGTATGAGTGATTTTTTTATTTTTCAGGTGGCGTAAAAATCATTTTTATGTAATATTTTCGAAATTTATCTCCAAAAAAATCCCAGGACAGCAACGCATTCGTAAAGCGGAAACCGAGAAGGCGGAAATCAGAATTTATTATTCTGAGCTTGTAATGTCGCTTTCCAGCAATGTTAGCCTTATGGTTGGAAAGAGACATTCGCAGAGGTTCTTACTAGCTATCTGGGAGGTCAGGTCAATGACCTTCTCAGCAAACTTGGCGTCCATTTTTCGGCAAAATGAAGGTATCCGAAAATACTAGAATTATCCATCTATCTCTACTAGGAAAGGAATCATGGAGAATCTGCGAGATATTTATATCTGAAGTCACATTCTTTCGGAAAAGGTATAAATATCGAGAACACGAATAATCAATAATCTCTTTGGGATATCGTTCGAGTTGCGAGTTGATTGGCTGTTAGACGCTGAGCGCTATTGTTTATGCTATCACTGTTATTATTAGTGATTTGACGTCTGCTTGTTTTGCTAATTTGTGCAAGTGCGGTTCTTTTCGTAATACCTGTGCTTCGAATTTCTAGAATATTCGTTAGGAAAGAGCGTCATTTTTCTTTATCCTGCTTCTTGCTTTCAACGTACAAAAACTGGACGATTTCCGTAACTTTATATATCTTTGAGCAGTTCCTGAAACGTGCTTCTGTCATTTGAATACATGATCTCATGTTGTGCTACGTAAATGAGCTTGGTTTTGGAAACTATGCGACTTCTTCGAACTGTACTGTTAAGAACAATGAATACGTCATGGGTCCAAAAAAGAGTGGAATGTCAGAAATAGTATTCATCTCAGAACCAAGCAAAGCAAATCGTTAATTTTAAATAACGTTTAAATAATTACTTTTAATTACTTACACGTTTAAATAATTATTATTACGTTAGAAATTGAACTTCCAGTAAAAAATAGATATTTTTTTATTTAAATTGATTATTTCTATCGATATATATATATAACGGAAAAAGGGGGTTAATTTCTCTTTTGTCGATGGCAGCGTCTGTTACCAAACAAAGCCGGGAGCCTCCGCACAACTTCATAGGAATGGCTTGCTACTATATTCTTTATGGTGTAAAATATATTTTTCTCTTAAAAAATGAGTTTAAGACGTAGAGTTCACAATATTTCTTACACTATAATGAAACTTTGGATGAAATGATTCAAAAGACATCAGTTAGAAATAAAAGAGATGGCTTATGAGAGCCACAGAACGTTCAGGTCAAAGTCAAAACAGTTTAAATCAGCGACTTGGGTTTTTCTAAAAAAAGTTTGAATCAAAAACTTATAACGCAAATCAATTTTATCAAACCTTCTCCTCAATCTAAAATTCAGCAATCTTTAAAATTCCAAACAACGACAAAAATGACAGTTGAAATAAGAAAAACCTCTGTTTCACCTTCTAGCCGAGCGTTCCGATATTATAGTTGTCAAGGTATTCCGCTTGCAATTCAATGTCCCGGGGTTCGGTCCCTGAGTTCTCCGAGTGCTTTCACTCACCGTTATTACCGTCTTCTGCCTCCCATTATTATCTCCGCATTTTAGTATCACATTGATCGATTTATTTTCAATCCTTGAAAATTAAAAAAATTCCAAAAATCTTTACAGATATTTCTTACATATTCCTAAGCCCTTTTTTCCTCCATCCTCTTTGCTGCATGACTAATATGTTGGATAGTTTCAAATAATATTTTCCTAAAACTTATGGGAAAATAAATTTTTTACTAGATTTTATTCCTTTTCGCAAACATGGTATATTATCCGATAAATTTAAAGTAACTCCAAATATAAATTCCATCTCTCCAATTTACAAGTGTTCTGAATTAAGAAAAGAATAAAAACTGCTTTTAAAAACACTGCTTCATTAGTGTACTAAAAATTCATTTTTTATTTTAATTATTCTCTACATTTTAGTTTTTAATTTAGAATTCATTATTATAAATATAAATTTTTTAAGAATTTCTTCTTATATTCATAAGCAGATGGCGCCACTGACATAAAATAAGTTAATCGGTTAACTGATTATAAAACTCTGAAATAATAAAAATAGTGTCGTGTCATCAAGAAAACACGAATGCCGAAGTTACCAGAAAGGAAAATATCTGTAAATAACATTTTATCCGTTACTACTGTACCTGCAATTAACGTTTCATCTGCCCGTGCAGTACCTGAAAATAACGTTCTAGCTTAAGATTTTCATTTATTCACAATATTGTCTTTTTTCATGTTCATAGTGCTAAGATGTCGCACTACAATCTCTTTATTAATAATATTAAATCTAATTTGTTTTTAGAAATAATTTTTAGAATAATTATATTTGTTTTAATTTTGCAACTCTTCTGTGTTTGTTTATTTAAGCACTTTCATAATTTTATTTGAAAGTTTTTTGAAGAAAAATAAAGCTAATTCATATATATATATATATATATATATATATATATATATATATATATAT
>BGPR01004838.1:13842-30643 GCA_013235015.1 Araneus ventricosus
AATGATATGAATATTTTAAACAAATTATAGATAAAAAGTGGTTCCTTTTTATGATATTTTTGTCTGTGTTTATTAAGTATCTGTGTATTTTTAATCCATATGTGTTTTACTTGTTATTCATGGTATATGCAATGCTTTATTTTTAATTCAAAGTTGTGGGTGTTTTGTGTAACTTCTTATTTGTATTCTTAGATTTTAGAATGTGGTATTTTTAATTCTTAGTTATTGTTGTATTTATGTATCTTCTTATTTGTCTTATTATTGTCTAGTAATGTATTAATGTTATTCTTCAAGTATCATTATGTCTATAATGCAAAAATACAAAAAAACTATAAAAAAAGAAAAAATATTTACTGTTTCTGTTCGTGGGATCTCTTTAGGATTATTTTAGGTAAAATTGGATTAATTAACAGTTGATTTATAGCCATTTTTTAGAAAGTGCATATATGATCTAATTGATTTTTAAATGGTATATATAGTGGTGTGTAGTTTGATTTGGATATTAAATATTTCACTTTGATGTATGTTCTATTGTTTTCATGTTTGAAATTGTGACTTGTTGCTTTCAAATGGGTAACTTTTCGTTAGATGTGTGTAATTTTACAATTCAGCAAGTACTGCTACTTTCGATTTTAGAAATATTTATGAGGTTATATGATTTAAAGAATTAGAGACTGGCAATTAGGTGTACATTTTTGTAGGTCTTTGCTCGGTGTTATATTATTATGGTATGTATATCATCTTTAAATTTTACCATTGTTTCATCATTAATCAGCATTTGATTTTTGGTATTTATGGATCTGGTACATGGAGAGTCTAATGATGGAGAGTGTGCAAATAGAGCAGTAAACAAAAAAATTCTAAAATATAAAAAAGACAAAAAAGATATTGCAGCTATTATGCAAAAACTTGGAGATTATTGTGAGTTTGATACTGGAAATAAATTTAGTCTACTTTCCTGTGATGATATTGATACAGACTTTCATTCTACAAATGATTTTCAAAATGATTATAATAGTAATAGTTCACAAAATAATAATTATAAAGATTTGAGCTGTATTTATGGTTACAATATAGAGGTATTTGATAATGGATATAGAGATAATTTTACAAAAAAGTATAAAACCAGGATTTTTTGGAATTCAAAATATAAATATAAAAATAAATTGGCTTCCCCTTTTCCACATTCTACATTGCAGTTCAATAATAATATGAAGCAAATGAATAATAATGAAAAGATTGATTATTTAGAGAATCTTAAAATCAAAAGTTGTAATAATAAGAGATGTAAAACTTGTGCAATGATTAATGTAGATCAATTAGATAATAGTTCTGAATTTCTTTTTCGTAAAACTTATAATTGTATATATATGTAATTTCAAGTATATAGGACAAACATCTAATACAATCAACATAAGAGTTAATCAACACCGTTCAGACACTAAAAAATTTGAAAACTACAAAAATATTCATAATAAAATAGAAATTGGACATTTTCATGCACATGGATTTGATAATGTTGATATTAGCATCATTAAGATAGTTCCTTATATAAAAAATAGATTAAGGTGGGAAAATTTTTTTATAGAATACTACAACACTATATATCCTTATGGACTTAATGTATTGTATTTTGGGAAAAACATTCTGCAAGTTTTAAAAGGTAATGAATCTCATTACTTTTATAAAGTAGAAGCTTCTAATATAGAAAAAAGACATGATAAATCTAGTATAGCTAGACACAAGAGAGATAATAGAGAACTTAAGATTATTAATGAAGAATTATTGGTATTGTGTAAGAATTTTGATAAAGATTTTGATATAAAAAAGATTAAACGATATATGTTTGGATTAAATAAAAAAGAAATAAAAGCTAGCAGAGAATTAATTATGAATAATAAGACAGACTCACATGAATGGGATTTGATTAGAGATATCTTCAAATTTATTTATAAAAAATTTAATTTATCACATAACACTTCCAATAAGAAAGATATTGAATATTGTACTTTCCTTTTTATGAACAAAAAGTATGAAAAATGTAAATTTTCTGCTATATTAGATAAACATATTAATTGCTTCCCTATAAAAAATATTAAAATTAAATGTGCATTTAAATATAACACACAATTAGGCAGAATGATTTTTAACTATAATAATATAAAAGAAAGTAATACGAGTGATGATTGCAAGTGTTTAAATTATAATGATTTCATGAATAAAGATCATGGACATGTAATTACTGGAGATTTGAATATTGTTGGAAATGAAAAATTTAGAGAATTAATGAGTAAAGGTACAAAGCATCGAATGGCTATAGCTAATAGTAATGAAATTATTAAAAATCAAATTAAAAAAGATATTGAGAAATTTATATTAAATATGGCAATAAAATATAGTCTGCCTCTAGAGGCATTTAATGAATATAGACATAAAACATTATTAGATCTTTTAACTATAATTTTAAATCTAATGATTTTATTAGATATCCTGATATTAAAAAACATATTAAAGAATTGCAAACAGATTTTGTAATAGTCTTTATAGACAAAGTGCCCAGTAATTTTGCTATAATTTGTAAATATTTTTACAAAAAAATACTTAATGATCATATTATTAATAGTGATATTTATAAAGAGACAAAATTAGGTGAAAGAGAAATTTCTAATAGAATTCAAGCCTTCCATAAAAAATTGGGAATTAATTATATTACAAAAGTTTATCCTCACATCTTTCTTACACCAAAATTTCACAAGAGTCCTCTTAAATTTAGAAGTTTTACTAATGGCTGCAATACTTATATTACGAAATCAGGCAAACTCTTGGAAAAATACATACAGACAGTGATAGAGAATTTAAATAAGCAAAAAGATACAATTATAGTAAATAATAGTATAGAGATATTAAATGTAATTAAAGATGTAGAAATAACTAGTGTACATACTTTTGACTTTTCCAGGATTTACTTAATAGTATAGATATTGAAGATTTAACTAATACCCTAGTAAATATACATAAAGATTATGATCTTAAAAAAGATATTAACATTAATAATTTTAAAAATCTTATTAATCTTGTTCTAAAAGAAAATTATATCTTTTTTGATAATAAGATTTTCCATCAAATTAAAGGATTACCTCAAGGAGGCCCATCTAGTAATAGTTTAGCAAATATTTATCGTCACTACTATGAGAAAGATTTTACTAATTATAGCAATAGTATATTATTCCGCTATATAGATGATTTAATATTATTCAAAAAAGAAAATGGCCTTAAGCCACATATTGACATCTATCCTGATTATTTAAAACTTATAAAAACTAATGACAATGAATTAGCTGCAGAATTTTCAGATCTAGATATTCAAATCATAGAAAATAAAGTAGTAACAGATATCTTTGATAAAAGAAATGCATTTGATTTTCAAATTAATAAATTCCCTTTTTGTAATAGTAATCTTAGCATTTCTGTCTTCAAGAATTTAGTAAAAAATTATATAATTAGAAATAATAATTTAGTAACAGACATTGATATTAGAATTAAGAACATAAAAAATTTTTACTCCTTTGCCCAGGATTATGGAATGCCTATAGGTTTTCTAAGAGCATATATAGATAGGAAATATTTAGGTCATTTAAAATAAATCACTCATATTGGTTTATAAAAGAATATTTTTATTTCTTTGTTAGTGGGATAGTGTTTTCACTTATTCTACTCGTAATGGGTAGTTTTATTCAAATTTGGCTATTGAGTTATTTGTTTCAGATTTATTACATAGATGGCGCCAGGATCTTTCAAGAGAAAATTTCCTTTTTAATAGACATTTTTAACATTTTCTAATTATTTCTAGATAACTAAATGTATTACAATTTTTAATATAGTTTTGAGAATTTTAATATAGGTATCTTACTAATTCAAGATATCAAAAATTAATTATATTATTTATTCAATTATGCTGATTCATGGTAAGATTTTTGGTTGTGGCAACATGTTGATGTCAATATGCATGGCGGGCTATATTGAAAGAGATGAATTGTGGTAAGTTTAAGAGGAGACACAGATTAGTTTGTGTTTAATGTATAGTACGGGTATTTTATTGAATTATATATTTACTGTCTTTAGTGCAATATAATGATATTTACATATTTTATCCTGAATATTAGTCGTTTATATATAGTCATGCTTTATAGTTAGGGTTAGTTTAAGACTTTTCTTTCTAAATTCTTTCATTTTAGGGTAAATTACCCTGTTTGTATTTTCAACAACAATAGTAACAGGGATGGGTTGTACAGCAAAATTAATTTAACCTGGCTAAAGCTTGTCCACAGCCAAGCTGCTATTTTAATTTTTGAAAACTCCATTTACTTGGATTGCCTATTTCATTATTTTTAATAACAACAGTGTTCTTTCACTTGTTGAAATATAATGTTTAAACTTGATTTTTGTTTATGGTATCTTTAGTAATTTCAATTTATTAGATTTTATTTAAAATTGATGTATTGTTCAAATAATGACTTTTTGATATAAGATTTAATTCTCGTTTACTTTATTTCTGTATGATTATATACTAGTTATATTTGGATATATATATATAAGATTTTATAATAATTGTGCTAGGTCGCGCAGTGTCTTCACTGTATCGAGCGACGCGAGCAGGGGGCAGAGCTTTCCTAGTATTATGTTAATTTAACTCCCATTTTAATCCCTGATAAATCGATAATGGGTTAACAAGCATGTCGGGTAACGAACTTCTTCTTCGAATCATTGAGCTATCACATCTTGTTCTAAATTGTAGTTACAATTGCTCAATTGAAAAATGTATTAGATTTTTAATCCTATTTAGAATAGTTATAATCAATCAATATCGGAAATATTTATTATTTTATTGAAATGTCGATAAAAAAGAACTTGTCTTCGAGTTTTCCAAAACGTATTTTATAGAATATAAAATAGAGAGGAAAAGATCAAATTGAACCAAGAAATATAATAAATATAACCTCCATTAAAAATAGCTGCATGTTGCTTATTGCTGGGAATTATGTTAAAAACTGTTCCATATTCATTTTCTCACCTAACACGCAGCTCTAAAAGTCTAGTACAAAAAAAATGGTCAAAATTTCCCAGCAAATTATTAGCAGTCAACAGTGGTTATACATTTCTGAACTCTAACGTTCAGGAATATGCAACGAAGTCATTGTAATTTTTAATTCTCATTGACCGATGCAATCAAATGAATCTACTGCCATACACTCACATGTCAGGGTATTGCATGAAAATGGAGACAATTTCCTACTTTTCCCGCCAGAGAGATAGATTGACCCTGGTTGAAAAAGGAGTTTCAAGGTTGTTTAATCCACTTTCTCGATAATTAGTCACACTAGCGAAAATCTGAGCAGAAGTTCGAGAATATCTTCGTTATTATTTTTCACATTTCTGCCTTTCATTTTTTCATCCTACACCCTTAAAAATGAAAACCTTCATAAAGAATAGATCCGTGAAGTGTTCTCTAGGAGTAAATGGTGGAATCTTCCTTCTGAGGCACGATAAAACCGTTTAGCTCCTGGCGTTCACCAAGAAGGAATAAAATGTAATGAAAAAATAGAAGAGAAAACAAGTTATAAGAATGAAAGATGACGGAATGGAATGGGAGTAGACTTTGGTAAAGAAAAGGTTTTAAATCCTTTTGTTTAACAGGGCGTAAATCACGGTCCCCTTGACTGCATTTTACCTCTTTTCCATTCCTCGAAAAAGTTTAGAAATAAAATTAATGGATGTTTTAGTAACGGAAATTATTCAGGTAGCTTTACAAAATATGAAGTTTGTGCTTTTTATAGATCTTTTCTTAAAAAGAATGTCTTTCAACCAGGAAATTTGTTTTGCAGAACTCATAGTTTCTTTGAAATGTAACTATTTGGTTAAAGTAAAAATTATCCGCTGATTAATTTTTATTAATTCGACGAATGTAATACACGGTTAAACAAATCCCCATGGTAGAAACAAGTATTTCTTTCTAATAGCTTTGCAGTTTCAGAAAAATGCAGACAAAAGATTTTATTCAATATTGCCAAAATGAGACAATTGTTCATATTTATGTAATTGTCGTTTTATTTTTTATCTCTCTGCCAAACCGGTATAAACAATGAACTTTTACGGTCTAATGAAATTACTGGTTAAGGTTTCCCAGCATGTGGGGCATATCCCACGTGTTAGGAAACATGTAGTGGGAACATGCCCGCATTAGTGGGGCAATTTGATTGTTAAGGAAGGTAATTCGAAAATGGATTTTTTAAAAAGAGAAAGCGACTGGATATCACCAAACGGGGAGACTTGAGACTGAAGCTAACTAAATCGGAACCTAACATACCAACTCTTTATAAGAAGCATCAAGCGCATGAATCTCACTAAATTTAAATAATAAATAATTACTGATAATTAAAATAATATTGAAAAATCTTTCATTAAAATTATTTCGTATTTAAGTTTCAGTTCTCCATTATATGTTTTGGAAATTTAATTTCTGTGTTTCTTGTCAATTTCTAGTGATTTCTTCCTGAAACATATCATTTAAGTTTCTCCAGTGAACAATTCAACTTTTAAGTATTAGAAATTATGTATATGTTACATAGGCGGAATAAAAATTTTAGAAGGGCTTAGGTGTGTCATTGGACAATAAAAAGTTGGGAAACACTGGATTAAGTCTTTTACGTGTGTGAAACCGCGAGCTCTTGCCTTGCGTTCGTTTTCCGCTGTAATTGTTCATCGCTGCTGTAAAGTTAATACTCATTCATGCATAATCTCAAATTATCTATGTTCAATTAATGTTTTTAAATACGACGCACAATTGTATAAAAATATACAGAGTTTATCAATACTTTTGATTTTGAAACTTAGATAAATTCAGTTGTTTGTGTTTTGCATTTGAACAGATTTTTATGCCATCCATAAGTTTATTTTTAAAGCAATTAAATTTTCTATAAAGAAAGGATTTCAAAATTAACAGGGTTATTTGATAGTTGATCTAAGTATTACTTCTATTAAAATTCAGCAACTACATTCGAATAATAAAATATTTTTTATAAACAGTCTTTCAAATAGAAATCAAAACGTTATTAAGACGGACACTGTAATATTGGTCATGGTACTAAAAAGGTAATATTTCATAATACTAAAAGAATATTTTAGTATCATGAAACTGAAATTTCTGATGGAGAAAAAATTACTAGATTTGAGATTATTTCTTTCGTTTTCTGAAGAAAAATCAGATTCATTTACAATATATTTTCTTGGATGTTTGTTTAAATGTTTCTTTTTTAGATTTGCGGAAGTTTATTTATTTATATAAAATAGAGAGAGAGGGGCATAGAATGCAGTTTTTCACTCCATTTAGGTGAGGAGGGAGGTGATCACAGTAGTGAACAGACCAAAATGACAAAATATGAATTACTTCCGCTAAGGTTAAAAATATTCTATTAAAATCTGTGTACACAGTTAAACATTTAAATAGCTCTATAGTTTATATACATATTTGCCGCAGATAGTTTGTCACTCTGATATTCAGAGATCTTAAAATACCTCTAGGTAAGCCAGACACATATGGAAGCAACAGGATGTTTTTGAAAGAGTAATTAAATTCATTTTCTAAAGGAATATTGATTTTAAGTGATTTCGTAGATCAGATAAAGAATTTTTATCTTAATCTTTTCTAAATAAATGCATATTAGCTTTTGAGTAAATTAGCAGTTAGAAAAATTAAACAGTTTAATTAATAGTGATAAATATCAACTTTGAGGTTATTGCTTCATATCATAAATAAATTAATATATGTATTTTGTTTTGTAACTTCAATCATATTCTACGCAAAAGAATATCATTTATTTTTATTTTTGTTAATAATTATTACAGTCATGTATATATTAAAATGAAAATATTCCAATGGTTAAATAACGCGTTAGAAAATTGAAATATAAATGATATCACAATTTCAAAATTAAATAAATCTTAACAGATATAATATGATTTGAACTATTGACAAATAGAAGTCATATTTCGTCGTTTAACAACCAACACCGCCTATCTAAATTTTTGAAATCTGAAAAGGAGGAAAAAATTGCATTTTTCGCATCCAATAAGAAATATTACTGAACATTTTTAGCATCTGATATGAACATGAAACCTAATGTTTCTATAAGATGTGAAAAAAATTAAGAAATATTCGTTATCGGTTGCGAGAAACTCAATTTTTTTCTTCCTCTTTGAAATTTCAAAGAACTGAAGTAGGTAATTTTGCTTGTCACGCTAGGATTTGTTTAATCTCAATACATAGAAATCAAAGATAATCGAATTATATTGCATTGAACCTGTTTGTAATATCAAAATAAAAATATTTTTTTGGAAATCACATAACATAGTAAGTTTCCTTACTTTTATTTATTATTTTAATGATATATAATAAAATTAATTTTACATGTGGAAAAGTTTTATAATTTATTTCTGTTCAAGAGTTTGAGAAAATAATGTGTGGTTTCAAACATCTTGTTTCCTTAAGAAATAATGGACTTCCAGACATTTAAAATGATTAAGAAACTATTAGATATGTTTAAACTTAACTACATAGTCAACAAATTAGCCTCGTACATTTTCCAAGATGTTTAAATAGTCTGTATATTAAAAGTAAATGCATTAGTTGGTCTATGCTATTCAAAACATCTTCCTTCCAATTTTTTTAAAGAAAGAATATCAAAACGGCTATTGGTTTACAATATTTCAAAGTATCTTTTGGTTTTATCATAATTACTGAATTTAATATATAAACTTAAAAGTTTGAGAACTTTGGAGTAAGTAAACGAAATAGAGAGAAATCTGGAAATATATAGCAGGTTGTAAGCAACTTGTAAACTCTATACTTTTATTTTTAATCTCATTACAAGGATTATTCAATACTAAAAAAAATCATATTCGATAAATTTATAACAAATGATAAAATCCTTTCTAAAAATTGAAAACTGTTTTTATGCTAAAATTCTGAGAGATAAACTTTTCTACTTTTAATTCGTGTAAGATGCCTGCTTTCGTAAACATATTGTGAAAGAAATTTAAATGCTCACATAGAATATACTACAAGGGAAGATCAGAGGTGCTAAAATGAATGAAGATTTACAAATGACATTAGCTTATTGTATTAGAATCTCTAAAAGTATGTGAGTTCGTTTGACAGAATTTATGAAAAAGAAATTTTCAGTTCATTTTTCCCAAGTAAAATTATTATTCCTCTGATTCAAACTTGAAAATTTATACTTAATGAGTGTAAAGAGAATAATGAAATAGTTGAAAATTTAACATACATAGCAAGACTATATTTGTCAAAAGTCTGCTGCTTGATATATATTTGACTTTACATCAGGAGACCGAGTTGTTTGTTATAGTAAACATTTTTTACTTAAGTTTGATTTGATTGCATTCCTTTTCTGATATCAAAATAGTTTTTGTTTTAATTTTATCCCAGAGAAACCATATCTTTAACAAAAGTAACTTGCTTTGAATTCTTTCATGAAGTTTGTTTCTTGACTTGCGTTATGATTAAATCTATGAGTGCTAGGGAGTATCTCTAAAATGATTCGAATTTCTCTGAGTAATATTAATGAAACTTTCAAATCGCAAATGTATCGATTTTCAAAAAATAAAATGTACAGTTTCAAAAGATGATAAATTCTTTAGTAATTTAATATATCTTGCTGAGATCACTTAGATGAAAATCAGGTAAGAAATATTCGACTTAGTATCAAAAACAATAAAGAACGAAATGTGATTTTATAAATAATATTTCATGCATAAATGTTTTTGGAAGTAAAATGATTAAAACTGCATACTTACAATCCTTTATGAATTCTCTTCAGCATTTTAGATGTCATCACACCTCGTAGAAATTTGTTTCCAAAAAGCGGATTGAGATCACGAAATATCAAATCGCGATTTCGGCAATAATCGTAGTGAACTTGATACGATGCAAAAGCGTCAATTTTTACTTTCTCGTATACGAAGTATACAAATAGAAAGTATTGTAATCGTCAAAAAATTCGAACTCGAGATTTTGACGGATCTCCTCGTTTCAGACCTCCCTGAGTCCGAAAAACACAATTTTGGAATTATGTCTGTATGTCTGTCTGTGTGTGTGTCTTTTTTTATGTGGTCTTTGAACATAATTTGTAGGTTTCTATCAAATTTTGGACAAAATCCGTCAACGGGAAGTCTGTCTATTTGTATGTCCGCGGTCATGTGAACGCTATAACTCAAAAACTTGAATAGCTAAATGGATAAAATTTGGTACACAGTTTTATCGTTATGAATGTAGGTCCGTATAAAAGTTTGGACCAAATCCATCAAAAAGAGGCGTTCAAATTGCATATTCAATTTCTTTTAATCCGATTCTCATGCGCATTCGTATTGGTAGCATTCTGTTATTGTTGTAAATTTTATTTAAAACAATAAATAATGTTTTCAAGCATCAATTGTTAACAATTTTTTTATTGTCGTAAATCAAACTGATCTCATTATTTCAGAAAATCTTTTATTCACGCGCTTTTGCAATTGTTACGGTTGTGGTAGTATAAATTGTTTTCTTGGGAATTCAATTCCAAAGCAGAATTTTCGCTTTAGTATTCATTGCATTTAGCATTTTATCGCGCCTGCTTCAAAGTAATATTTTTTTGAAACGTGGCAACAGATATTTGATTTCAGGTTTTTTTGTTTTTTTGTTTTACTTTCTCGTATACGAAGTATACAAAGAGAAAGTATTGTAATCGTCAAAAAAATTCGAACTCGAGATTTTGACGAATCTCCACTTAGAAAGTATACGAGAAAGTTTAGGGGAGACCACTCCCGCTGGTTTTTCATCAAATGAGCAGAAACATTGTTCTGTTGGATACAAAATAATAGCAAACCATTGTTATAGATATTAATGATCTTCATTATTTCTCTTCAGATAACTGTCCTTTGATACAACAATGCTTCGTCAGATTGTTGCAAAATATTTTTCTGAAATTTTCTATAGAGATTCTAAGCATAGAAGTTTGTGCTCCTAGACATCTAAACTTATTTAACTCTCTGAACTCGGCTAGGGTGAGAATTCCAGTACCTCAAAAACTGATGTAAATTTTCATTCACGAAACCAGAATTAAATCATTCCATTCTTTACAGAAATTCCAGGAGGATGACACCCAAGTTTGGGAGATCAATTTTCAACAAAGAAAGGAACCACTTTTCTCTCGTAAGATTCATTCAGGCGCTCGAAACCGACTGAGCCCGTCCTCTGTCGAATGGGGCGGTTTGAGGCGGTTTAGGGCTCATAGAGTTAATCTTAAGTTAATTGAAAAAGGAATATTATAATTCAATATAATACCCAGAAATCAGTATATTAATTCGTCGAATGTGTAGATTGTTTATTAAACGGGAATTGCTTCTAACATAGTTGATCTCTTACCAATATTCCCTTTCGTTTATCATTAAACGTTGTTTTCTTGTCAACAATAAAGTTTCTCCTACTGGAATGTCATTTGTGTGGATTTGAATGTAATTCAGGCAACATAATAACCATCCTCTGATAAAATAATAATATATTTACGCAGTTAGTTACAGATTTAAAACAAATTGAATTAATAAAATGACGGTAGAAAGCGGCTTTCAACGGAGATATTTAGAACTACTCTAGGAAATTTCGCTTGCGTAGTTTTCTTGAACATCTTACTACTTTAGGAATATTTAAAAATATTGTTTTTGCTATATAGTTTTTATTTTAAGAGAATTTATGGTATCTCTTCAGTTAATAATTAAGTAAACTAAAGGAAAATACACTGGATGTGTGCCAAAATCGTTACCAACAGAAAGCCTTATATCACAAAAAATAATTGGTTTATTATAGGATATCTTACACAAAATCGTTACTAAGAGATATGATATCTCAAAAAATAATTGGATTATTACAGGACATCTTAAACGTTTTCCATTCATGATCCCCTTTTCTGGTTGGAAAATCTATCGCGTTTCTTTTCTCAACGATTTTCTTTTAGAAAATATTGCTGCAACCACGAAGTTCAAAAATAAATAAGAAATTTGTTATTTTGTTGTCATTCAGAAAATTTTATTAAAATACATTAAGAAAATTGTTTACTTGATTTTAATGAAATCAAATATCTAAATAATTTTTATAATGTTTGGGAATCTGAAACAAAAGGATATTGTGAGAATTTTAGAGAATACAAATTTTTTTCCGCGACCCCACTAAGTTAAGTCCCACATACAGTTAAAGAAACACTTCATTATTATGTTGAATGTTTCTATATAATAAAGAAGTTACCGGGTATAACTTTTTTTGTATTAATGAGTATAATAAAAGTAATGGATCTAAAAGAATGTCTACTGGCACGACAGCTTATTGATGCGACACCTTCACTTTCTTTCGTCGAAATCTATAAAAAAAAGAATTTAAAGGTAGTCAATGGAAACTTAGTTGGTGAACCAGTTTCTGAAGTAACTGTTCGGCCATCAGCCAACAAGCCTGTTTCATTCTGCATAATGTATAATAGAAGAATTATTTATCTGCTAATTAAAATGGAAATCTTGGAGGCTTTAAAATAACTTATGAAACACAGAAAAATTTCGATTATCCGTCACCATCCGGACCAAAGCTGTGACGGATAACCGAATAGACGGATAACAGAAATCTCTCAACTCTATCGATACAGGACCGTCCCATACGTCCCTTCAAGTAAAAAACGATAGCCGTCCGAAACGTCCGAATGTCAATCTGAAATGTCCACCTCTTTTCGTTAAGTGTGATTGCTTTCACACCCGCGGCGCGTGTTTCTTCGTTAGAGTGGTTCGCCCTGATGTGTTTGGGGGAGAGAGGAGTTTTCTTACAATTCGGACAATGCCAGCTGTCATTGTGGTTTTTGAGGGGGAAAGTGAATTTCCCTTATCTTTGATAGAGGAGCTCGAACGTTCCTGTATTTTGAAGTCCATTTATTTCAATGGTCTTAGGAATCAGAAGGTTAATAAATATGAACAGTAGCAGGATTCCACTGCTGACATGGAACAAAAATAAAGCTAAATCCTTTAAAAGTAACTAATGCATGCATGTTGTGTTTAATTTTACAAAGCGATCAATATAAGAATAGTAATGTACAGAAGTGTATTGTAATTCTATAAACCTACGTTTCTTTTCACTCTTGATACGATGACGGATAACAGAAATCTCTTAATAAATATGAACAGTAGCGGGATTCCACTGCTGACTTGGGACAAAAATAAAGCTAATATCCTTTAAAAGTGAATAATGCGTGCATGTTGTGTTTAATTTTACAAAGCGATCAATATAAGTTTCCGACAATAAATTTCATTTCCGGCATTGTATCATTTTCTTTTAATATGTTGTCAGTAATCCAATAACCTTGCTAATTGGATTAATTACATGTGGATATTTTGTTTAATTTTCTAGATCACAGACTTTTTCCAATTTTCAAAAAAAATATTCAACTTTCTTTAAATATTTAATTAAATAACAAAAAATTAAGTCAATTTTCTCGATGTTTTGCCAATAACTACAATAAAAATTGCATGAAGATAATTTGTATACCATCTTAAGAGCAGAAAAATTTTGCTTTTCTGATCTGAATTTAAATGTCATAAATTATTTTCCAATCTTTAATAAACATTTCGAAATTCCTTTAAAACACAATTTTTAAAATAATCTTAATTAATATACTTTAATTTTAAACTGTTACTTGTTTTGTCAAATTCCCATTACATGTTTTTGTCGGATAAAGCTATGATAAAATATTGCTGTCATGAATATTTATATGATTTTTATATTTTTTTTTTTTTATTTAAAGAATGCAGGAATTTGCTTTTTGTTTTATTTCATGGCATTGTCACATCTTTCAATTTGTTTTTGGTAATCAGCGAATGGTTATTTGCTCTCTCTATGCGATGCTTCATTTAATTTTTACAATTTTGAAAGATCCACAATGAGCGTGTAAATTCGATTGTGATTCCGGTTACTACCGAAAAGGAGAGAGGATAACGGAACAGAGGAACACTATTCAGTTTTCGATCAGGCACCCAGCAGACACAAAAAAGGATGGTACTTAAGATGTTATAAAATCCACAATAATGTGAAGGAGCGTCTGAAATGTCGCTGTAATGATGAGGAAGGAAAGGAGTATCAGGATTGTTAATTCGTGCCAGATAGTTCAAGGCGGAGACAAAAAAAGGGGTTAGTGCTTGTCAAGGGTCCAGATAACACGTGACTGGTCAGAACGAAGATGAAAGATGTTGATCTGAAAAACATTTTTGTTCAAAATATCATATATTTGAAAATCTCGAGCAATGCTGGATGGCGTCCAACTAGTTTATTTATACTTCTTAAAATGCTCACTAGAGGCTTAATTATGGTATTTTTTTACATTTGTGGCTAGTTTTGCTTATATTTCTTCCACAATATTTTCATATACCTTTGTGCCATAGACTGATTTTTTTCCTGTACCGTTGATTCCCTAACATAGCATTTTCTGTTCTTTTTAGTCCATCGGAAGACTGGCATTGCGTAGCTCTGCATAAATTTGAGTATAATAGTGAAACTATAATTTTTTGATGGCATCAGAATAATATCACTTGTCGATATTATTGTCCAAAGAAAATTACAAAAGCGTTAATAGTTGGCTTGTTTCAAAGATTGGAAAAATGAAAACAATTTTCCAGCATTTCTTGGACGCTCTGCATACCTCATCTAGAATATCAACTCTTTTCTCATGTAATAAAATACAACAATTTCAGGTTTTTTTTGCTGTACTTATCGTCAATAGAAACTAAAAAAGTTCATGGTAAATAATTATGACACAAGTGTATTAAAATATCCATGAAGACTTTATTTATGACTGTATATAGTACTTTGAACCTTCTCATTTATTTAAGTAATTGGATCAACATAAGGTAAGTACAGATCCTGTTAAAAGTGTTTTGGCAAATTCGAAGCTGAAAAAAAATCAATGATCCTCTGTTAAACTCTAGTTCTACTCTTTTTTTGAATGAAATTCATTGAAATTTAATAAATAATAAAAATTAAATATTAAACAAAAGATAGTGAAATTTCACGTAACATAATAAGTAACTAAGAAAGTAAGCATTATTACAGAACCAGCGAAAGAAGAAGAACGATCAACGGCGAATTTACACCTTTAGGTGAGCTGGTACACACAATATACGTAATGAACACCAGTTTCTTATCACCCTTTCAATACTAAACTTAAGCTCGTTATGCACCATATTGATTACTAAATACGGAAAGTTTGATCTCTAAGCAATGAATGGAATTTAAAGCGTAGCGTTTAGAAAACTAATGGAGACACCTGTACCCCTCGCCATTAACGGAGGGTTAATATTGCCCTTAGGTAATGTATTATATTTTTATAAATATATACATACATAATTAACGGTTTATTCATCAAATTATTGGTTAAATTGGTGAATGCGGTTACAGGCGTACGCATGCATAGAACTGGGCAGAAAAATGAAAATTGACCTCATCATTGTCCGTTGAGTATTCTCATCTGAATTAAGACGCTTGGTCGTAAAAATAATACAATTTGTTATTTAATTCAAGCATGTGGCTGAAAGGGTACAGTTGCTGTTTATGTCTTCAGAAATACAGATATTAATTTTATTTGTCTTCCTAAATAAAAGCAAAGATTTGTGAGTATATAGTAATCAAATCTTCTCAATAGTTTGCTTATGTTGGTTTTTCCAGTTCGGAAGTCATTATTCATCAGATATTCTTTAAAAATGGGCGTTTTAAATGGCATTTCATGCTGAAACTTATTCCGAATTTACGGCCTTAAAATTACTCAAATTCTTTAAAGAAAATAGTTTCCCATCTGACATGACCTATATCAGCGGTTTCCAATATATGGTGCGGAACGCTAGTTCAAATAGCATGTATATATATAGTAATAATATTAATTATATTAATATACAATATCCATAATCAAATCAAATATTGCAATTCTAAATATATATATAAAGGAATGTGTGTGTATTTTTTATTTTAATATTTAGTTAGAGCTCAAAATTTTTTTATACAGCAGATGGGCCGTACAGCTAAGGTTCATGACCTCTGACCTATATGATACATTTGTTTACCACTTACCGAAATAAGAAATATTAAATTATGCATGACGGTTAAAAGAAAACAACAAATTAAACCTGAAATATTCCAGAATTTCTAGAGTTTCTGAAATCACCTTAAAATAGAATATCCAGACAGTAGCATGCTTTGCAGGGCAAAAAGATTTCTTCCACAAAAGCTTAAAATAAAAAAACAAAGGACATGAATAACACATGAAGCCAATACTTAAACAAGGATATAAAAGTGTGATCTCATAGACTAATTCAGTTGATGTCATTTCTTCATAATCTCATTTTTCTTTCTGCGATTTTCTAAAGCGTCCTTTAATGTTTATTATTTGTGGATGTGTATGAATTACGGGAAAACATCTTCTATTCTCGCAATTTTCTTTGCGGGTTTAATATTTCTTTTCCCACCTGTTGCGCCTGTTTCGGCTTTTTTTTTCTTTGTTCGCTGTTATTTTGGATTCGGGTAGGTATAACATTTCTCATTTCAGTAGTATATTAGGCATAATCTGCTTTTCAAGAAAAGGATTATTGTGCATTTTTATGCTACGCGAAATAAATATGTACGTTCCAGTATGTACCTATGTATATATGTATGAAATATATTCGTTGTAGGCGTTAA
>BGPR01004838.1:36694-89682 GCA_013235015.1 Araneus ventricosus
TTTTCAGCATACCAAATGCTTGACTACTGATTTATTACATGTCTGAGGAGGTAAACAAATTCGTGTTCTGGTGGTTATTTTCTGGAAAAATAAATTAAAACAACAAAACTGATCAGTCGGAAGCTTTCTTTGTTTGTATCTTTACACAAAGCCTAAATATCATCTTCATGCGAAAACTTTTTTGAACTAATAGAGCTACTAACTCCATTTATCATAATCTCTTAAATATTCATCAGTCTTGAACACGTCATACTTGATTTTTTTCCAGAATCATATCTCATAGTAAAAAAGATTTTTAGAGGCGGAGATATTTTTTATTCACAGCAAAATTTTTCGAATAATTTTATTTGAAAGTAAAGGGAGAAATGAGAATGCGTTTACGAAAATTTCAATGAAAGCACAGTAAAACTTCGATTAACAGTCACTCGTTTACCTTTAGTTTCTGTATATCACATCGTCTAAAGAGAAAAGAAACGTAGTTTTATAGAATTACAATACATTTCTGTACATTACTACTAAAAAATATCCAAAGAAATTATTATTATATCAATATATAATAATAATTTCTATAAATATTTTCTTATATCAATTTCACATAAACAGTAAAATGGCTTGAATATAATTTTCTAAGAATAGAAAGTATTGTTAGAAATTGCGTTAAAAATAAATTTTAAACGTTAATTACTATTAGAGAAGAACTCTGTACCGCAATGGAATTAGTATCATTAAAAAGATAATTTTTAGCTTTTTAAGATGGTATAAAAATAATTTTCGTGCAATAAATATTTCAAAAATTATTGGCGAAAAACATCTAATAATTAGGCTTAAAACGGCTAAATTTTCGTTATTTTATTAATTAACTTGAGAACTAATTAATTTTGAAAGTTGAAAATAGCACAGTTGACCAAGAAATTCACCCCAGAATGTCGTGTGCAAATTTCATGTCGTTACCGTTCACCGTTTAAGAGGAGTTCTTGTGACAGACACATGTATTTTCTATTTTATATTGTAGATTTTGTGATTTTTCATTTTTTTAGTCTCTATGAAAGTTTTCAAAATAGTTATATAAATTATTTTTTGTCTCTTTTGCATTTCTTAGATGTTTATTCTTTAATTTCCAGCTAATACATCTTTTCTGAGGAAAAAAAAATTTGAAAAAAGTAAGAGAAAATGGGGGACATATGTAACCCGCGCTCCTAACTGTGTAACAAAATTTCGCGCGCCTAACTGAGAGTTAAGTATTAATGGCATAATCTAGTTTTGTGTTCAAATAAAAAATAATTATGATTAAATGGTTACATTTAAAAAAATATTTTATTAAAATTAATATAATAATTTTAAGTTCAACCTCATCGGGAAAATGTCTTTAAACTGCAACGTCGATAGTCTTGAATTATCGAAGAAAATAATACTGCCACAATTAATCTTCGAATTTCTTCTCTAGATCTTGCTTTTCTTCCTAAATTTTTGTACCTATTTTTATATATACGCCTTATGCTGATACTGTACATTTTTGCGGCAATAGTTTTCTTATAAAGAAAAATAATAATCTACTCAGAATATAAGCAAGTTGTCGCATTATATTGAATATTGGGGATGTCAGCAAGTAAATATAGTCCCATAATCCTTTCTAAATAATTTACCTTTTGTTGTTTTCTTGGCTAATGGTTTGATCTCTTTATTCTCTCGCTCTCGTTATATATACTATATAACGTTTATATAAATTATATCCGTAAAACTAGAAAAACACACTTCGTTAAATGTCTTCGAAACACTTATTTCTATTAAAGAATGATGCAAGTAAGAAATATATATATATATATATATATAATGCGTGTGTGTGTATCAACATATATTCATACCTAAAATAACACATATATTCCAGTTTCTACTGTTTTTAAGAATTTGTTTATACTTTTATAAAAAAAAACAATTTTTGGTTAACCCATAAAGATATTATTTACTCTATTCTGGAAATCATTAAATTTCTCTCCTATTTACTCATATAGGCGAGTTTCGTGCTCTATTTATTTTGGATTCACAGAGAGTTTGCCGGTAACCCGCCGATTTAAAATGTCGCCAAATCCATTTGGAACTGTATCAAAGCCAGTTCTTTCTTAATACACAATGTGTTAAATTCTGTATTATTTGAGTTTGTTTCATTCTTTTTATTTAAAATGGCTCTGAAAACTGCTGAATTCCAAATGGGACGATTTAAATATGCTAAATCGTTTGGTTAAAAATTTAACCGCCAAAAAGAGCCATAACGAACAATTATGGCAGCCTTTCTACAAAATGAGGCTCTTATTTCAAGAAAATTTCTAGCGCTATAAAAACAGGAATATCAAATATAATATTTTGAAAGTATCTTTAAGCCAAAACATTAAACATTAATTAACATCCTCAAACAGATGATTGAAATTTTGAAGATTCCTATTGACGAAGCATTAGACTGGAAGTCGATCGGTAAAGCGGAAATTCTGCAATATCCCAAATAAACAAAACAGAAAATTCGACCATACGAAGTTTAGAAAGAGAAAGTACAGTTGGACCTCTCTTAACGAGCACCTCGCATAACGAGTAATTCGCATAACGGGGAAAATAAATTGCAGAAAAACGGATCGTTCAACGAGAGACTTTTCGTATAACGCGTGACGAAAAGAGTGGAAGTCCCGAATTCTGTACCTACTGCTGTCATATTTACGGAGCTTTTAATTTTGCTTTAATTCTTATCAAACATGGTGTCTAGTGATGAGTGCTTTTCTAACATGATGTCTAGGAATCAACCTTACTCAAAGAATATTAGAAACATCACTTCCACATCGTTTCTTGCCTAAAAATGATCGAAAATGCATTGCAAGGGCTTACCAAGAGGACCCTCACTTCTGCTTGGAAGAAGCTTTGTCCGGAGAGTGTTGTCGAATGTGACATTGAGGACTGTGGAGCCAATAGTCAACAAATAATAGTCAAAATGTTTCTTTGGCCCGATCAGGGGACTGGAGGTAGATAGTAATGATATCGATGAGCTTGTGGAAGAGCGGAACAAAGACCTGCCACCAAAGACCTTCTAGTTTACATTGTATTTTACAGTGAGAAGTTAAGTAGGAGAATTTGTCACAGGAGGAGGAGGTAACAGCAAAGTAAAAATCTACTAGCGCGATAAGAAAATTGCTGAAAGTATGGGAAACTGTTCCAACGTACATTGAGAAGCATCACCCTAATTCTAATAAGGCAAAGGCTATGTGCACTACAAATTTATTTTATGATAATGCTGCGTCGCATTTCGTCAAATTTTGAAGCATTGGCAAAACCAAATGACTCTCGACAGCTTCTTACTGAAAATGAATTACGTATGTATTATAATTCATATAAAAAACTCAACAACTCTAATAAAACACTTATAAAAATTAGTAAAATTCCTAAATGAAGCACTAAACTCTATCCTACTAATTATAGTATGTATCATAAATAATAAACATATTTATTATTTCTATTTTTTCTTTTTGTTTTCTGCAAATAGCATCCGCATTTCGTATTGGGTTGATTCCGCTATAAAAGAAAGGATTAAGGTGATTACGCTCCTTAAAAATCTTATATAGATAATTTTCATTGAATAAACGTCATACATAAAGTTTCTTGAGTATTTTTTCGTCAAGGAACGCATTATTGTATTTGAAATTAACTTATATGGGAACAATTATTTCTCTTAACGAGCGTTTCGTATTATGAGTAAGCTTCTAGAACGAATTATGCTCGTTAAACGAGGTTCCGCTTTATTGTAATTTTTGAAATATTTGATCTCGGGATTTTGATTAATCTTCACATTTTAAACCTCCTTGATTTCTTAAATAACGTTATTTGAATCTGTCTATCAAGAGAAGTCTAAAGATCGATCAAAGAGAAGTCTAAAGATCGATCAAAGAGAAGTCTAAAATGCACACTCGATTTTCTGAACAAAACTACGAAGCTAAACACCAAGCTCGTGATATTGTGTTAGTATAGGAAAAACTCGTGGCGTGAAACACTTCATTGTTTTTCTTTTTAAAAATAGTTAAAATTCTTTATTGTTTATCTTTGTATTTAATGTGCGTATACATTAATCGAAACAGTTTTATTTGAAATCAGATTTGGGTAAGTTTGAGATTTGTGTAAGCTGAAGTTTGTTACGACATCGAATAATAAAAACCACATCTACAATTAAATTTGTTTAAAATTCTACCTACTGTTCTGCAACGGATTCAGAGAGTACCACGTTTGAATGATTTTACACAGGAAAGGGGTGCCAGGCAATGAGTCAAATGAGCGCATTTCCGGAATTCTTTCTGAGATCACGCTCAGTAAAATGTAAGCATCACCCTTCCATTCTTTGATGAAAATACCTCCGCCCGACGCATGCGCAAAAGCTCAGAGGGTTTCCGAATCCATTGCTATACAATAGCTGTTCTTTACTTAGAAATCTCTTTAAAAACTTAAGCTTGCCAATAAGACATGGGTTTATCTCATTAGCAGATCCTTCATTAAATAGAAAGTAATGCTTCCGCACTTGAAATTTTAATTAATTACGCAGTTACGCCACCTGATAAATGTCACCACTCCTGCAGCTTGCCTAAATTACATGGGAACCACCTGATTGTGACAAATTCGGGTCATAATTCATTTTATCATTTCAAAAGACACAAAAATCACCATTTAAGAATTTAATTTAATTTTATATCTGAAAATGTTCTCATAATCATTGCTTTTAAATGTTTGCTGACTTATTTCAATGTTCGCCGTTATATTGCTATAGAATTTTCATTATTCCAAATTTCAATAAAACTGCAATGAACTTCCAGAACTATTTCGCAGCTATACGCCTCCTAAGTAAAAGCGATCCGCCGTAACCGCGTCATTAACTTGAAATTTCACAAGGGACACATTATAATTAATGGTTAAAGTAAGATCATTAACTTGGTGGCTTTCGAACAGAAATAAACCCAATTCAATTAATCGTTATTTTTATAATTTCTATTTAATGTATGGATTGATTAATATGACTTTACAAGTAATGGCGTTTCGAAATCTTTCCTCTCAAGATATTTGAATGGGAATTTTATTTTTTTCTAGTTTTGATCATTTATTTGATTTCTCATTCATTAAACCTTCAGCCCTGATTTTCAATCCATAATATGAGTCCGATTTTTTGTTTCATTTTCCATTTTAATGCTTTTATTGTAATTCCATGGTGTCTTTTCTGTTTTTATTTTACTGAATTTCTTTTCCTTTTTGTTTCAAGAAATAAATCTTTAGATTAATGGAAAAATCTATGTGCTTTTAAATTATTAAAATGCACTTTATTGTTCCCCAGTGAATAGTGTCGTAAATGAGTTATTGCTGTTGCAATAACTCATTTACCGATCGAAATATCATGAATTTATTTATTAATGAAAATAAGGTTTCAAGAGTTGCGTCTGTACTCTATATTTATACACAGATATAATTTATAAGGGTACTTACGTATTAACGCCACCGAGGCTACAGATTGGCGGTAATGCGACAATAAAGAGCAATCTTGTTTACAAAAACCGCCAAATTGGCGGCACTTAAAATCCGCCAAATTGGCGTTAATACGTAAGTACAAAAACCGCCAAATTGGCGGCACTTAAAAACCGCCAAATCTGTAGCTGCGGTGGCGTTGGCGGCACTTAAAAACCGCCAAATTAGCACCACTTAAAAACAGCCAAATTGGCGTTAATACGTAAGTACAAAAACCGCCAAATCTGTAGCCTCGGTGGCATTAATACGTAAGTACCTTTATAATATATGTTTCAGAAAGAAAAAGACTGGATCAAAAATATTTATAGCTGCTATTAGTTTTGTCATAAAATGAGCTCCTTCATTCATTTCAGCTCCCATTTTGTTATTTTTTTCCCACATCGTCATTACTTTGCTTACCTGTGTAAATATTATAAAAAAAATTCTGTGGATAAAAATAAGTATTTGGAGTAATAGAAATAAGACTATGTTATTATATAATAAAAAAATGCTTTTTTATTTTAACCCAATTGATCCCTTGAATAACTTACTAATATATTCATTAAATTCTTGCTTATCAAATGATTAAAAGATCGTTTACTAAATTAGTTCTGGAGTTATCGTTAGCTATCCAAGTTTGATTCTCTTCAATGCCTGAGGCTTTTTAAGATGTCGTGAATACTAAATGGATATTGTTACAAACATGGAAAGTCGCTTCCCAGCAATGCAAGTCTTATGGTTGGGAAGAGAGTTTTACAAGGTTAAGCATGGAGTGACTTCAGCGACTGTTATGGCACTCCTGACCTTGACGACAAACTTGGCGACCAGTTTGGCGATTTTGCGACAAATTTGGCGACCTTGGCGACAAATAGATGATTGCCGAAAATGCAACCCTTTTCTCGATATACCATACACCATACTAGGAAAGGGAATACACGAGAAAACATGTGACGTCACGGCCTGTCGGAGAGAATATTTAAGGACGGCGCCTAGTTCAGAAGAGCATCTTTGATCGACTGGTTACTTCGCTTTGAAGCGCGAACGTCTTCGGAGTTCTATCCGCTGTGTGAGATAATCAGCTGGTGAGCTGAGCTGTTATTGTCGTTACTAGTTATTTGCTGACTGTTTGTGTTGTTAGATATCAAAGTGCTGAACTGTCATTACCTGTGAATTGTTGTCTATTTACATTGGTAATCTGTGCAAGGACTATTGTCTCCTGTACCTGTGCTACGTGTTTTCCTGCATATTTGTAAATAAACCTTCATTCTCCATTATCCTGCGTGTTGGACTGTTTACACCATACACCACAGAGAGACCCTTTGCTACAATATGGTTAACAAAACAATTCACTCTTCACAAAATTTAATATTTGGAAAATTCTGTCATTAAGACAGATATTTTTATTGAGTCTTTGATATATTTTTCTTGTCAGTATTTTTGGAAATTTCGTTTCTTTTTCAGATCATTTCTTTTTGCTTTCCAAAGAATCATATTGTTCTTTGATGCGATATATATGATGACGTAGATATTGTTTAACCTTTCTTACTTGTTTATATTTTGATGTTAAATTTCATTATGTATAGATATTTAAATCGAAAGAGGTTATTTTTTATATATTAATAGGTATTTTTTTTATTTTGAAAGCATGCTTAGAAATAAGTAAATAAATCATTTTCGCATAAATTCCAATTTTAATTAAATTGATATTTTTTAGAGTCTTACCAAGTAATGAAGGGAAATTTCATATCTCTAAGTTTTCCACATTTATAATTTAACAGAAAAGATAGGCAATATTCTGGGTGAGCAAACTGGTTGCCAAAGGTAAGCAAATTGGTTGCCAAAGGTGGCTAGTACTTAAAAGCCCAGGTAGCACAATATGTTGCAGGATATTGCACAATATTGTTCGATACTATATAATGATATTGTTCAATATTATACAATATTAGGAATTATATGATATTGTACAATATTATACAATGTTGCGAATTATATGATACTGTACAATATTATAGAATATTAAGAATATTCTTCAATATCTTTGTGCTACTAGGGTAAATCACCATTTTAATGAATTTATTTCAAACTAGCCTTTATTAATAAGTTGTCTTTCACAAAAGCAAACTCAATCTTACAATCGGTATCTCTCATACCACAGACCAGAACTTTTATATACTTTCGGTAACTGATATTACATTGTAAACTTAATGTGTAAATTATTGAAACAATTAGAAGTTCCATAATACGGTAAAAAGTCTATAAAGAAAAGTAACATACAAACTTCACCAACAACGAAACAAATGAAATTTTGCAAAGAATCTTTAAAAATATTGAAAGCTCTTTTACCCTGAAGTAATCAATAATAAATGAAGCAGACTTTCATTAATTTTACAGAAAATGCTACATTATTTTGAAGCAACAAGAAACACATTAAAACAATTCCGTAGATTTGTCTTTACAATTATTAGAAAGAACAACGAAAATGAGAACAAATCCAACCAGACAAAACTATGATCCAAACTTTCCTGAGTAGTTAAACAATAATTTTAAAAGGCTTCTGAAACTAAAGAACGTTCATTTCGCCTGAAGACTTATAACAACTTTTGCGCTGAATTCCACTTTTCGGAACGAAACTATAAATGATTCGTTGATTATAATCCAACATATTTCTTTAGAAATCTGAATACAGCTAATTCAAATCTCGACCGATCTTAAATTTGTAATCTTTTAGAAGATTCTCGTATCCAATTTAATTAATTCTCGACTTCACTCCCAGTGAAGGCGACCTCTTATTGGCTCATTCATGAATCGGGTTCATTACGTAGTCCAAAAGTCGGGGATGAAGCCAATCAGGCCTGAGGGAATCTTCCTGCGCCTTTCACCAGTGTTTGTTATGGCCTTCATTACAGAGAAGTTAATCGAGGAAGTTGATGTAAAGTATTAACTCATTATAAACACAGGAGCCGGATTTCTCCGAGATAATCATTGCCGCTTTTAAAAGGCATCCTCTGATAGAGTAGGTTTGTAATATTGTTTCTTTATAATGAGCTGTGGCGTTTTTCATTAGATGAGGATTTATTGGGCACTAAACGAAGGCATTCAGAGGGATTCGAGGTACTCAGAAAGTTTAAAGATCAAATTCTCCATTTTCTTTGAAACTGGAAGTAAAATTTCTTTTCAAAGAAACTTCTCTCTGGAATAGGAAGAAAGCTACTTGTTCCACATTTTAAAAGTATTGGTTTAAATAAAGTGGCTGAATTTTCTGAATTTCTATTTGGGATGTTTGCTAGAGGATATTAATAAACTCCAAAACAATATGTAAATAAAGAAAGAAAATTAAAATTCAGAAACATTGTTGCTACGTTAACTACATTTAAAATTTAAAAAAATCTAAGGAAAATATTATATTTTATTATTACTTTTATCATATTATTCAGGCTGATTGATCCTAATTCGTCTTGTTCAATTGAAATATTCTTTATATAATGGGAAAGAAAATTCTCAAGAATATCACATTTTTAAAATAACATTAGTTAATCAATTTTTTAGCATGGAAGACTTAATGATGCTAGGACACTTGATTCAATTCGGACAAGGATTATAAATCCTGGCTGATCTGGGACGTTCGGCAGGTTTATACATACTGTTAAACTTATGAATTAAAATTAATTAATTATTTTTTTTAATTAAATCTCGTTAATATATTTTAATATGAGCTGTTTACTTATAACCAAAATTCAAAATATACAGGTATTATTCTTCAATCAGGGACTAACAGTCGAAATTCAAGACTATGCCAACAAATTCAGATTTAGTTACATTATTTTTATCATAAGCAAGAATAATTTTTTTAACCTAATTTAAATGCCATGATATGTCTTTAGATTTTCTTCTTTTATAAACTGTATGTGATATATTGCTTTTTAAAACATAAAGAAACATAAATTTCTTTTTTGTAAGCTGTATGTGATATATTGTTTTCTAAAATATAAAGAAACATATTTTAAAAATAATTTCCTTCTTTCTTGTAATAAATATTTCACATACTAGTTTATACGCATTATGTGAAACAATGATGCAAGTTTCTGTAACATATATAGTAGAACCTCGATTAACCGAGATGGTTGGGACTGTAATCACCTCTCCCAAATTATTTATAAATATATTTTACGATATTATATAAATATATTTTACGATATTATATAAATATATTTTACGATATTAGATAAATATATTTTACGATATTGAACAATATTTGCAATATTTGATAATATTATATAATATCGAACAATATTGTACAATATTATGCAGCATGCTGTGCTACCTGAACACATAATTGAAAACTCTGTTAATAGAGACTAAGTTTAAATTCCAAAACTGTTTATTTGAAATTATAGAAATAAGTCCTCAAGTATAAATTTTAAAATGGTATAAAAATAAGTTGTGTGGGAAAATATTTTTACAAGTTTTCTTAAAAAACTCGGAAATCTCAATTAATTTTTAATTAAATAAAATTAAAAATATTTACTCTGACGTGCTTATTCCCATACTACAAAATATGTTTGAACCGAATTTGGAAGATCTATGTCCAGCTGTGTCCCTTGTAGAGCTTCAAAAGAAATACACCCACATTGACTTTTATTATTAGTAGGTATATACTTGATAGCGGTTTGTACTTGTTAGATTACTATTGTCAATAAAGAAATTTAATTTGTGAAAAATATTATCAAAGTATTTTGCTTGGATTTATTTAAAGGTGGATGAAAACAGTTTCTTGACATCTTGGGGTATGATTATTTCAGGGTTACATACGTATTACGTAAATAATGAATAACCGTATGGATCGAATTAATTTGAAACTTTAGTTCTGAACATCGCTTTCGTATATTATTTGGTATTCGTAGTGCTTACAAGAACTATATAAGAGTAGAAATTAAATACTCTAGGTCATAAGGTTAAGCTTTTCTTCCAATTATACCTCTTCCACGTGTACACTTCAGAAATCCGAGGATATGGCAAGTACCGTGGGAATGTCATTCGCACTGCTTATGTAGGATAAATAGGCATTAAATTCTGTTTTCAGTTCATCTTGCTAAATATGTTTTTATTGAAAGTCTGAGTCTCGCTTATGGAGAATCGGTTACTACAGTTTTTATGACAGCAAATCAATGAAACTAATGTTTCTTGCGAAGTTGTAATAGCTCCTAAAAATCGCATTTTTGAAGAAATAACAATAAAATTTAATGCCAACACTGCTTAAAGCTAGGACAAAATAGAAAACATATGACCAATAAATGAATTATTTATCTAGTAATTATTTAAAAATAAAAAAACCTTTCTTATATTATTAAGAAAAATTTCATACATATAAAATATTTTCATCAAATAACCTTTAGTTTCCATATACCAATGGTAACGTCTAATTAACTTCCACAATTTATTCTCAGCCGAATTTAAATACAAACAAATGGAAAATGGGATCTTTAAATAAGATTCTTTTACCAATATTTCGTATGCTTATACGACTTTTCTCGGTAAAATTTCCAAGATAGTCTTTTAGGAATTCTTCTCAAAAGTAATCGATCACATCTGAAAACATTTTTTAATAAAAAATAATAAAATTCACAACTTAGGAAAAATTCTTTTAAACTTAAGCTTGAATATAGCACACGAAAAAGAAAGGCAGTGGATAAACAATAGATTTTAAAGAAAATTAAATAATCCTTTGTGTTCTCCGTTGGATGGCAACGATTTTTCGTTGCTTCTTCCTCTAAACTTATATCGAAGTTAAAAGAAAGTATATGGAAGGCTAGACGTGCGTCTACTGCTTCCTTAAACATAAAACTTTCATATGCATAAAAAAATATTTAATGGTGAACAGAGCAATCTTCTTTTGCCTGTATTTACCTCCATGTCTGAGATATTTACCCGACCTGTCTACTGCAAGAAGGGGAAAACTTCTCTTAAGTAATAGAATTTAAAGTATTATCGTGGAAGTCTTGGAAAATAAAACGTAAACAACAGTTTTTTATTGCTTTGCTTATTCTCTCTTTTTCATGTCAAAACTCCTTCTTATTTTAATGACGAGTTCTAGTTTTTTGCGTGTTTAAAAGCCACTTCTAATTTTAGAACGTACAGGTAATTAAAAAAATGCTGTCGATGTATGAATTACTAGCGATTATAGTGTTCAAGGAAATGGAATGAAATTTCTGATGCAGGCATTTCAAGGCACGCTCCGAAGAATGATGGGATAAACAATATTTTAGATATCGCAGTTCCGGCTACATGGCGAAATTTCGATAATTACAAGTGACAAGACCTACATTTTTACTGGAATGTAGTATTTATAGTGAAAAACCATAAAGTGCGTTTAAACAATACATGCATGACGAAAAAAGCAGGAGCTAGCCATAGATTAACCATTTGCGGACAGGTATCTTTTTCAGAATACTCAGATCAGGTCCGCGCACTTAATGAGCCATTCCATTTTTTCCAACTCGACGATTATTTAACTATATAAAATTTTATTTTTTATGGTATAACAAGATTAGAGGTTGAATGGATGGAGATTGAGTCGCTATATTCTTCGTGAACTGGATTGTCCTCCACGTCAGTCTCAAAATCAGTTTCTTGGTCGTTGCACTCAGTCACTTCTCCATCAAGATATAATGCATCGGATTCGCCCTCAGCTGGTATTTTCCTGCTTAATTCATCTAAAACAGCCAAATTTTGCTTTGTAGGGATAATTTCCCGCCGTTTCATGATAGCCAGGTTCGGTTATTGAGAACGTTTCATGTCCTTTGAAGCTCAATCAGACCAAACTGACTTATTGTCACCCCAGTTGAACAAAGATATTGTACAATATTGTACGATAATGAACAATATTCGGAATATTGTGCAATATCATATACTAATGTACAATAGCATATAATATTATATAATATCGAACAATATTATTCAATATAGTGCAACATGGTGTGCTACCTGAGCACGGGAAAATTTCGGAGCAAATAGGAGGAATGTTAATACAAGGTTAGAGTTGTGGTGAGCACTCTACCTTCGTTAGTTTTGATTCAGCTTATGGAACATACCCACGGTACGTACCACCTCCCCGCAAAGGTGAAAACAGCTAATATGGACAGAGAAACTACGGAAAAACAAGACGTTTAATTGTGTTAAAAAATTTTCGCGTTTCCAACTTCACCTGCTTTCCTTCAATAGCAATTTCATTGCCGTATAGTATAAATAGTCGACATTGCTTCATAGTAATGAGTCCTGGCCGTACTTGTTCGCTGAACTTTGGCAGTAACCTCTTAAAAAGTTCAGGCTATAGAATGTAGGTTCTTGTTATCCTGCACAACAGGTCACTTTTACTTCTTGTACGGAAGTGAGACCGCATCATGGAGACTTTTGTCTGCTCAGTGCAAGCAGTTCGTCGAATTATCGCTACCAATCAACGAGAAATATTTCAAGTCCGTTCACAGAATGCATAAAGACCAGTTGTTATTGTCATACCGAGTGAGTAATTCATTATCAAAATAGAACCATAGTTGGCTATCAAACGCTTTCAATATTTAAACACGTTGAAAGTGATACGGACGCATATTGAGAACTCTATATTGCGGCCCGTAGAATACAATAAATCAAGCACGTGTGAAACACGAAGTACAATTGCAAAACGATCTTCTCTTATCGTCTCCTACATTTCTGACAAAACCTCAATAGGAATGGAAGGTGGTCAGCCAGAATCGATGGCATGTATAACCGGATTTTTTTTCTTTCATATTTGCTCATCAAAGCCCTTGCAGAATAGGCATCATCGTAGCTGATGAATTCTGCGGTAGACACTCAATACAATCTTTGAATAATCAGGTAATAAAGCTTTACCCTTTTATCACAATGTTTGACTGTAAGTGGTATTCTGTTCAATTCAAAATGCAAGAAAGCCAGATGCGGCAAGAAAGTCGCAATACCTTTGCATTCGCCAAGAGAGATGACACTGACCATGAGGGTGTCTGACGCTGAAAGCAAAAATATGCATACATTGGCCTCTGCTTGTTTCGAACAGGTTTCAACAGACTGGGTTCAGAGTCGAAGAAACAGTGAGAAATTTCATGTCAGAAAAGATATTCGCTTTCTGGTGAACGCCATAATTGGTTTCACATATTTCTTAGTGTCTGTCCAACACCGTCATTGTCCGAGCTGCAGATTTCATTCAAACGCTATTTATGGTTTTCACTGTCAAAATCAAACTTCAATATAAGTACAGATGTTGCCATTTGAAATTTTGTCACTGTAAGCACAACTGTGAGGGCTTGACTGATATTATTCACATCCTTCTTGAGAACATACCTTAAAATACTTGCACCCAAAATTTCATTCCCCTTCCTTACCCGGTGCGATCACTGCAGAGTCATATACATGCAAACGAACAGACATACAGAGGAACAATATTTCTGCAGGTTAACTTCTCCCAAAGAATCTTAGATATTGGTATGAAAATCACATACCAAATGTCATTCTTTCCGCTCGTTGCTCTCTTGAGTGACATTACTCACAGACAGAAAAATAGTTCAAAAAGTAATTAATCGGGCTTCACGAGGTCTGAAATGTGAAGAAGCATCAAAACATCGAAGTCGAATTTTTGACGATTACAATATTGTTGAACCTGTAATGTTGCTTGTATGCAATGTTAGATTTAAGGTTCGAAAGAAAGATTTACTGTTATACGAATTGGATGGAAGCCAATTCTCGAATATGATGGAATAATGATTTTATCTCTATTAGGAGCGAAGATATTGAGATTTTTCTGGAATATTCCATGTGAAATCACGCTCTCTCGGGAGACCGGTGTGCTCAGACGAGGAGATAATATCTTTGCAGTCTTACTCGCATTACAAGTTTGTCAGCTATTAGAGGCTGAACGCTATTGTAGTGCTATTTCTGTTGCTATTAATGATTTGCTGTGTACCTGTGTTGCTAATGCTACTTTTCTTGTTACCTTTGCTTCGTGTTTTTCCGAAATATTTGTGAATAAAGCGTCGTTATTCTCCTTATTGAACTGTTTTCTCCGCACGTTCACAGGACGATATTTGCAACAATATTCTCTCTTAGTATATAAAAAATAAACATATGAAAATCCCAAGATTGGAGACTGGCCTTCACACTACTGGAGTTGGGTGAAGGTGGTCAGGCATTCAGTCCCCAGGCGATATCAAACAATTTGCAGAAAAGTAACATGACATTTTGACTTTCGACCTGTTGAGGCTTTTGAAAGAGGGATCATTCTGTTATCTTCTTATAGATAACTCCATTCTGTGAGAGTACATATTTTAATGATTCTCTTTTTGAGCTATATTTTTAAGACATATAAATCTGCGCCCATAGCTATTAATAGTAGTAAGGAGTAAATCAACTGTCTTTTCCCATGTCCTATTGCTTCTTCAAAACGTAACCCACGAGTTTAATTTAGACTGTTAAGTTTTTCTTTAAGAAAAGAGTTTTTTTTCCCTTTAAAGAAAATGGAATTCAGCTGAATGTAAGTGTCAAAAGGCATCAATAGTAAACGCTAAATGCTATTTAATAAGGTAATTCACGAGGTAATTTTAAAAGTGTTGTTTCATGAATAATGTTTCGGTACAAATGAAATTGCTGTGATTAAATTTATGATTATAATGTCAAAAGTAATCTATCAACGTATTAAATGAGTTTTAGTTTAGTTTAGTTTCGTTATATTAGCGTCCAATTTTTGTAGAAACAGAGGACTATTTCGGGACAAACCCCGTAATTTTGAACAGTATTTAAATGATAAGGACGACGCCTAAGTTGGCACACCCCTCCCAAACTTCCGCACCACACCAGCTGGCGGATGTACGCCCTCTTACGTATAATTCACCGTGAAACAGGCCAAATAAATGACGGATCTTCAGTGGAATCGGGTTTCGAACCTGGAACCCTCCGCGGCCTAAATTTATTAAATGAATACTAAAATAATTAAAACAGTTCTAAATTATTTCTTACGCTGTCTAAACGGCACTGTTAGGATTATTATAATTTTTATTAGCCACTACCGCAAGACAACAACAACATGCGATTTGTAACTTCGGAAACACAAAATTATACACAGTTTCCCTGCATTCTTTTACTTTTAGTAATCTCCATGGCTATATCATCAGCACAGAAGCCATCAACAGGAATAATATCAGTGAACTTCACTGATTAAACTACAAGAAGGAAGAGGAAGCAAATATCTACTTCTAAATATGCTATCCAGTCTTCTGAAACATATTACATTTTGCGTTTGGAGAATATTCATTATTCCAGTGCAGAATATTTTTTGTTTCCCATACAAAAATAATTAGATAGTGTTTTGTAAGTACGATAGTTGTTTGAGGAGAAACCCAAATCTAGATATATAAAAGAGGAAAGTATGTGTGTGTTTCTTCGTTTTTTGGTTCTTTATGCACGACCACACCGTTGGACTTACGATGGCACAGTGATGGATTAGCACAAGAGGGAGATAACACCAAAAAATTATTTTAAAATTCGAATTACGTTTTATTTATTTAATTAAATAACGAAAATTATTCTATTTTTAGATGTTTTTCACCAATAACTTCTGAAATACTTATGGTATAAAAAGTATTTTTACGTCACCTTAAAGAGAAAAACATTATCTTTTTAATGATAACAATTTAACCCACTAAGCGCTTCACACGTATTTTTCAGTTTCTCATGTTGAGTTTAAAAGTAGATCTTAAACTTCAATGAATAAAATATTCTTAAGATTTCAGGGACTTGATTAAACGCTATAAAGTTCCAGTTATTCACTTTAAAAGCAAATTTTCAAGACTTTAAAGCTTGCATCGAAAATACTTTGTGCAACTGTGAGCATCGAAATATCCAAACGCTCAGAGGGTTAATTGTATAATTTTTTCTCTAACGGTAAGTAACGTTTCAAAATTTATTTTAAACTCAAATTGCAACAATGATTTTTTTGTTATAAAATAAAATTCAAACTAATATATTTTTTCCTCAAATCCTTTATTCACGTGTTTTACCACTGTTAAAGCTAAGAAAATATTTCTTTTTTTTAATCAAAGTAAACTTCTTACTTCCGCTGTTATTTCGTAAAATACACTTAACTTCCGTTTTTATTTCGTAGCTCTTAATTTGCACTAAAATATCCAATGACGTTAGTTTAGATACAACGCGATGTGAGTTTCAATTTGACTTTATTTATAATATTAATAGAGAGTATTTATATTTAGCATTTATTCCTCTAACTGAGGTTATAATTATTCTTTTCGTTCGAGCATTGCTATTCAGAGAAATTCTTTCGAGTGAGAATTGTTTTGAGCGATTTTGACTTTCTTTATCTGATTTATAGAATATTTTATTTAGAAGCTTCGCAGTAACCAAGTTAAAAAGTCTAAATATATTTGTACATCGTGAAACTGTATTATATATATAATGCAATACATTTAACTATATATTGTTTAAAATAAATATTATTTAAAAAATTTTCTCGCATTTTCATTCAAACCAAACTGTTATAAGGTGATTAAAAGGCTATATTTGAAAGTTTTAAATCAACTAGAAAAGACTCAAAGAAGATTTATGTTCGTCGGGGGAAGTTGGTGACAATATTTTTAGGGGAGAAAACAGGAGGCCGGAATATGAAAAAATATGGATCCCGAGCAACGCCTGGTTTTCAGCTGGTATTGTATAGAAGGAATAACATTGCAATGCAAAACCTGTTTACCATTTAAAATAGTGCTTGAAATAGTCAGATAGCAGAAAATTCTTTTTAAGTGTGTGTCAAAAATTTCTAAACATATGTGTCATGTTATAAAACAGTAAAAATGTACAATTTCGGAATTTTATTAAGTTTTAGAGGAGTTTAGGAAAATAATGTACTGGTTTAAAGAATTAAAACTTGAGCATAAGGTCCGAGTGATTATTAATGAATTTTATTCTTAAAAGCACATACTGTTTCAGTTAAATATATGCATAGTTTTGAAATAAGAAATGAATTTTTAATATACTCAAAAATAAATATAATTAGGTAAAATAAAAAATGCATTTCAATAACAGTGCGGTGAATATAAAATTGATGCAACAATAATATGCAAAGATAAAGTCATTTGTATATTAAAGAAAGGAGAAATTAAAAATTAAAAGTCTCTATTAAGATAGCAATTTAAAGGTAGGAAATTTTCCACATTCATTTTATATTTGAAATATATTTTATGAAACTATTAAGTTCAAAGTTTTGATTTAGTCGAAGTTCTAAAATGTTCTTGAAATAAGATTTTTCCAGTAATCTTTTATCCAATATCTTGGCATTGGAATGAAATAAATAAATAAGATTTGAACGAGAGAGAAAAAGTTTCACTGAATTTAATAATTTCATTTTGTACAGTTAGATACTACTTCAAAGTTCATAAAATTAAAAATTAAATATTTTTAATTATGCATAGAATTTTATTACCTTCCGCATCACTTCAAAAATACAGAAAAATACATATTATTAACTCTACAAATTACATGAAAGGCTTTGATGTATGAAAAATAATGTTTTTTAGATATACTTTTGTGTTAGATGATAAATTTTATCTGATGTGATACGGATGTAGAAACGATCACTCGATATATCTGAAATAAATATAAAGAAAGTGCTTTAGTAGACAAAACCGGTACAAGCATTTATTCATCTTGCATTTTCCATTACTTCAATTATGTCTCGCATGCATTATCCAACACACTGAGCACAAAAGCTTTAATTGATTTTTAAATCCAATAATAAACAATGATTCATGAGTGTGATTAGATTTTTTTCACCCTTTGTGGACAGGTGACTTTTTAGAACACTCAGATCAGGTTGATTCACTTTACGCACCATCCAGATTTTTCCATCTCTCCGCTTATTTAATTATGCACAACTTTATTTTTTAAGATATAATAAGATTAGCGGTTGAATGGATGGATGATTCATACATTTATATTCGAGTTTGAGTCGTTATATTCTTCGTTAACAGGATTGTCCTCCAGGTCAATCTCAGAATCAGTTTCTTGGTGGCAGTTCTCAATCACTTCTCCAACGAGATATAATGTATCATATTCGCCCTCGGCTGGTAGTTTCTTTTTTAATTCTTCCAAAATAGTTAAATATTGCTCTGTAGGGATAAGTTCTTATCGTTTCGTGATAGCCAGGTTGGGTTTTGAAGAGCCATTCATACACTTTCAGCGCGATCAGACCGTACTGACTGATTCATTATCAGTGGAAACTATCGGAGCAAGTAGGAAGAATGCTAATACGGGGTTAGAGGGATGGCGAGCTCTCCTCCTTCGAGAGTTTTTATTCAGCTCATGGTGCACTCGTTACGCCCTGCCTGTCCTCAAAGGGTTAACAGCAGTCATTAATTTGCTTTGGTAAGTTTCTTTGTGTTAGTACAATACATCACAGACATGTGATATTCCAACTTAAGAAACAGAAAAAGCGACTTCTTGCACCTTCTCCAATGGAATATGCATTTTTGACCTCTTCTAGTCGACGTATTCATTCCAAAATTTTATACAGATATATTATTTTGGTATCAAGACAGCATATTAAATTCGATTTATTTAATTTGTTTCGTTTTTGAGCAATCGGATTCAAAGAGACAAATAAACAGACAGAAAATCCATCCATTGACAGATTTAATCTGAAATCTACATAGATCTATAGTTTTAGTGTAACGATATCGTGATAAATTTCATCATTCTAGCTTTTTTTTCTTTTTCTTTGCTGTTGTGTCCACATTCACGAATGGTAAAATCTGGAAAATGAAATCAAGACGTTGATTAATCTCTAGAATTGTAGACCTGTATCAAAATTCGGATCAACTCACTGATTGATTTCATGAAAATTTTGATGCAGGTCAGTTTTTCCAGATATTAATCAATATATTTGTTTGGGGTGGCGGCATGCCACCATCCAAATTAAAACGCCCATCTAATAGTGGAAGAGAAAAACAGACTTCATCTCCAATATAATAAACTTTATTACTATCAGCAGCACCAAGAAGATTAAAATATTAAAAAATTTTTAAGAGCACTTTCAAATTCAAGTTTCTTAACTTCAAGACATGCGTCTGCTTTTTATAAGCAGGATTAGCAATGTGAAAGTTATAGAGGGCGCTATGGCTCGTTCAAATAGGAAGTGGCAGTTGCCAATAGTCTTGAATTTCATTTGACTGGCTCTTTGCGTTTTCAATGATCGTGTTTATATGCTTGCGGAGGACAGATGGGAAGACTGACGGCGACCGAAATATGTTAGAAATCTACAGTTTCGTTGCCAAGATCACAGATAGAATTTCATTCTTCTAGCTCATTCTTATTTTCAATTATCGTGTCTACAAAGTAAAAAACACATACATATAGGAAAACATAATTCCGAATTGCTTTTTTCTTTTTGGACACGAGAATTCCAGAACATGGAGATTCATAAAAATCTCGAGGTCCATTTTTTGATGATTACATTGCTTTCTCTTTCTTATACGAAAAAGTATAAAAATTGCATTTGGCACAATATGTCGTTCCGCTGAAAACAGATATACGCACCGGAAGCATAACACATCACAAGAATTAAATTGGAAATTATATTAAAGTATTACTAATAACTGTCATTAGATTACGCATAAAATAAGAGAGTGGCAAGTTTTCAGGATACCCTTCACCCTACATTCGTTCGTCAAGCTCTGTACAACACATTTATTTATTTATGATTTAGTTAAATATTTTAAAACTTTATTAGAGATGGAGTTTTCAGCTCTATCTGATGGAGATAGAGTGGCAAAAATAATTCTAAATATTTGTCTTTTTAGAGATAAAATCCTTTTCTTTTAGGGGAATTACTTAAAGATGAGTGATGTTATTATTAATAAAAGAAAAATTATTGATTAAAAAAACTGTTATTATTATTATTTTGCTCAAAACTTTCAGAACTCATCTTTTGGAAACATATAAAGCAGAGATACATCTCTTAAAAGAAAATGTATGTGTTTTCAATAACACATTACAATTTTAATGATGATAAATAATGGTCGTAATATATTGACGAAATAAATAACACAGTAAATTACCCTAATAACTAAATAAAGTTTAGTAAATGTTTGACATAATACGTAGCAAAATTGCTTCTTTTAAACTGCCATATCTACACTTATCGAATATGGAAAACCTTAAATCCCAAAATTAAAAGGGAAAAAAATTGTGCAGACAACGAATTTTCATTTTTAATTATGAGTACAGTAAAGCACCGTTTATACTTTTCTCATTTATACGTCGTTTCATAACAGTCCCGATTCATTCGTATTCTTTGTAATGATAAACTACTTCGTTTTTCTCACGACGCAAAGCTTCGTTTATACGTCGTTTTCCTTAGTTCTAAAATGTGAAAATTTTCATTTTTCTTGTATGTGAACTGTGATAAATATATCATGACTTCTATAATTATTCACAACTGATAAAGTTATTGAAAACAAAATGTGTGGTGATAATTTAAGCGATTAAGAAGAAGTTATTCCACCTTTCTTTAAAGACTCAAATGGACTTCATTGAAAAACTCCGAACTTATTTCTTTTCTCAAGAAAATAGTAAAGAAAAATTTAAAGGACTTAATTCAATTTATAATCCTGACTTAATATTCATAGACAATCAGCACGTCAGACGACGATTAAAGATTTTTTTTAATTAAACGCTTATTTGCATATACAGGGTGTCCACACTTATCGTGGTCTAATAGTTAATTTCTAAACCGTTAGAGATAGACAAGACATATAGTTCCAATTGGAAAAATGCTTTAAATAAAGAGAAGAATTATATTTTATATTTTTTGACTCATTAAATATATTTTTGAAAAAATTACGAATTCTAACTTTTTTTATGTTTCCCTGGTCTCATCAATCATATTTAGTAAAATAGTTTTGAGACTCTAACATTTTAAACAAAAAAAAAGTCTCACTCTTCTGCGACTAAAACTGAGCGAGTTATGGAGTTTTAAATTTCATGATTTTTAACCGATCAGCAGCCTCGTCGAGCAAGTGCTGCGCATTGATTGGTGGATCGTCTTCAAGACGGCTATTGAAATGGTGTAAAGTAGTCTAAGTCAGTGATATTCAAAGCTCCATAACTAGGTCAGTTTTAGACGCATAAGAGTGGGACTTTTTTTGTTTAAATTCTTTGAGTGTTAAGAATATTTTACGAAATATGATTGATAGAATCGAGGGCCTGTATAAAAAGTTAGATTTTGTAACTTTTTCAGGAATATTTTTATTCACTTAAAAGATATATTATAATTCTTCCCTTCATTTAAATCATTTTTCCAATTGGAACTATATGTCTATCTCTAACGGTTTAGAAATTAGCTATTGAACCACCTTAAATGTGGACACCCTGTATATAAATTGTATAAGATATATGTAATAATTACTCAAGATATTCAATAAAGGTATGATTTTCATCACTTTTATGACAAATGTTTAATTTTAATATTTAAATATGAATTTTCATTCCATGTAGTATTATACTAGCATTACCTTTAAAAACTTTAAAATTAATATTTTAAATAAATTTGCATTAGTAGCATTAAATTTGTAATAATCAAATTTGTTTAGCAAAATTTCGATTATACGTCTTTTCGATGTCTATTTATATGTCGTTTTACATCAGTCCCTAGAAAGGCGCTTAAATGAATTTTTAAAAAATAGAAGACCAGATTCTACCTGAAAAGTTCGAATAGAAAATAGAACTTTAGTAGTCCTATCCGGTTTAGAAGGGCTGCCATAATATTCAATTAATCATGAAAGCCCCAGTTATAGATTTATGATCCGTTAAATGAAAACATTAAAATACCAGTACCTTTGTCTGGAAAAAACACACTTATATATTTCTCGCATGAAGAACTCGAAAGATTTTCAGAACCAGCTTTTAACAGTGTCACATAAAAAATAATATTCCCCCTTGACTGAAGTTGAACCGATTTGTCCATTTTTATAGCAGTTCGCCATGAAAAGCCATAATGCAAGCAATAAAATCCTGCAAGCATCAATTTTATGACTCGAGTCGACTTCGGACTTCCAGGGAAGGATAACTTCCTATAAGTGTTTATTTAATTCTTTTTCTGATGTTTAGGATATATTTCTTCGTATGAAATGATATTCTTCAACGCTTTGCTGAATTTTTATGATAACTTTCATAGCCAGCTTTCCAGTGTGACATTATAGGTTGACACACTGGAAAATTTGGCTATGAAAAGCAGTTGGCGATCATTTGTATTCGAATATTCGATAGCCAGTGGCTTCTCAGTTAAAATGTTTAAAATACCTCGAATAAAGTCCTTAAAATTAATTGTGGACTTCGTTTGACAGATTCAGGCAGCTGATGTTAGAGGAGTCCTTTTATGGCTCTCGTAAAATGTTGGGAATTGCTTTGGAGGAACTGAAAAACATTTTAATGTTTTAGATCGTAATATTTATTATTAATAATTTGTTTATTCTTGTAACTTGTAACCTGTTTTTTCGAAGAATTGATAGCGAATATTCACGAAATGTTAGTGACATATTATTCATAAATAATATTTTTGTATTCGAGAAAAAAATTAGGTTACAATAAAGTCTATCACTTCAAAGCAACATGATGTGCTCCTCAAATTATTACTTTGTGTACGATATGCGAATTCCAGCCGTTAATTCTTGTGACAAACTGACAGGGTAATATACGCCATATTTATCAATATGTAAAAAGAAAATTACCTGCATACTACAGATAAATAGGCCACTCATGGAACATAAACTGTAAAATTGCTCTTCTGTTATGATTACTACACCAAGCGACCAAAGTCAAATTAAATTTTGAAATCAAAATTAAAAACAAATTAATTCAAAATAGACTGTTGTTTCTTAAATAATAACCTTTTCAATATCTTATATCTTTTCTGTCATTCTTCTTCAGAAATCTCTGAGGGCAGCATGACTTACTGGCAAAGTCTTCTTGGACCAGAGTTTTGGGACTAGATTGTTCTGGATTCGAAACCCAATTCCACCAACTATTTGTCGTGTACGCGTATGTGACACACGTTCAATCTTACGCCGAGGGTAAGATGTCCTCCCGCTGGATAGCGTTGAAGTTTTGAGAGGGATCCTGATAGCACAAATTGCTATAAAACACTCCACGATATTGTTATAGCATTGAGAATATTGAACTATGTCGTAAAAAAGTGTGAACAGGACTGTGTTATAGTTGGACCGAAAGTGCACAGACTAATGTTCTAGGTGGACTTGCGTTAGAACAGGTCTTTGCGAAGAAGAGCATGAATGGCAACAAGGTGGAACACACGTGCCTTTTTTTTCGTTCGGCTAGATGTGATAGAGAGGTGAAGAATGGATGTGAGTTGATGTCCCCTTTTTTTGGATTCCAGTTTTTACGTCTTGCTGCTTGGTGTTCCAATCATGTTTTTCGTGAGATGAATTGAAAGCTATTGCCATGTGCTTTTAAGGATATTATCCAAATGACTTCAGCATCACATGTGTCCCTCCTAAAAGTGTAGCATGATGGAGATGTTGGCTTCGAGTCAATGATTTTTCGATCTTCAAAATTTTCTTCCTGAGTTTTAGCATGCGTTGGTAAGACTTTTTTTCAACTGCAGTTGAAGCTTCTATTTTCCATGTTGCAACATTTTTATACTAGTTAAAATAATATTTTCTTACAACGTATCACTATACTGAATCATTTTTAGAGTAACGATACATATTTTTCACACACGTGTTTTGATGACTTTTCAGATTTTGATGTGTAGACAATAATGCCGTGGATAAATGTTAATAAATAGTGTTTTTCTTGTTTACTCATTAGTGTGCTCTTGCCTTTGTGTACTAATCATTATTACGATCATTGTGCCATTCTTCATGTATTTATTTTCAGCTAGAGGGTTAGGCCCAACTTAACATTTTTAGTCACACCATAACAAAAAGTTATAGACTATCTTAGCACCAGGTAAAATATCGTACTCTTCATCTGACCACAGTTCATAATTAAGGGGTTCATCCCGAAGTACCCTTCATGTTTATTCAAAAACGGGACGTTAAATATCTCTAAACTGCGCTAGGAATCTTGCATTTCATTCAATTCTCCTCGACATTTCTTTATACAAGATATATATAGCGGATGCCCTCTTTTGTATGCCACAAAACCTAGGTAAACAAACCAAAAGTATTCTGGAAAATATTGTTAGCGTGAAATAAATGTTGCATCGCAGTTAGTGCTCTATTTTAAAAAAGAATTAAAAATACTTTGCCTGAAAGGAGGCGATGGGAAGATGAATGCGTCTATCATCTGAAGAGGATGAGAAGTTTACAATCGAAATTTAATGTTCCATCGGACACGCCTATTCTGTGACATGAAGCACCCATATCTTTTTGTGCATAAGAGCGGATTATACCGAGAAAGGTGTGGGACCTCTAGTAGATTCCTGGCTTCCTAACACTCACATTAGGGAATCGTATATTTTCCAATAGTGCTCTTTTGATGTAAGTGAGGGGCAAGTTAATCTAGTAGATGAGTTGCGCCCGATTAAGTTTGTAATTTTGATTTCCCAAATTTTTCTCAATATTTCTTTTTATATACCTGTAAAAGTTCTTATACATGTGCCCCAGTCTCTAATTAAATGATATTGATCATTATTTCCAATATATTGTTTAAAAAAATGTCGAATTATTTCAGGCTTTCAACGACAGCAGTTGTCATTGATAAGGTACCTTAGGAGAGACACACGTAAATTCAAATACAAAATTCCCTCCTAAATTCCTGGACAGTTGTTACTTCAAATTGCAAGGAAGTTCAAAACAGTTATTCAAAAAGGCAAATACAGCCTTGTATGAGCGAATAGTATAGTTTGATAAGCTTATCCTTAAGCCTAAGCAAAAACGTAATTGTTAATTTCACAGATGAGTAGCGTCCGAACGTGTTAGCATTTTTATTGTTCTCGACGGAAGGCTAATGATGCCGTAGAAAATACATCAATGGGATTTGTTTTATGTATATAGACAAGGTTTTCTGTAACTATAGGTAATGATCAGTGACTATGAGGCAAAACTCTCACAATGAATTCTAGTTTGAGATTCTTCAACACTTATAAGCATGAATAGTTGAGGAAATCATCTCAATAACAAGGTTTCATTTAGATTTTCAGAACAGCATTTTTTGAATTTCCTCTTAGTTTTCTCTAATTTATATACTGTTTTCTTATGTACATTTTGTATTATTACTTCACAGAATCTAGCCGTTTGCTTTTCATTTTTGAATGACTTTTGGAAAAGGTATTCGTTTTATGGTGTTTGAAGCTCATCTTTCCAAATAAGTCTTAACTAAACCAGTTTTCCAGTGAACTTTGGAATTTGAATAAATTAATATTAAAACACATTTTGTGTTGTTTATATTACAAAGATTTAATTGTAGCGTTTTGTATTTCTACTAACATTACGTTTCTATCTAAGTATCCTTCAATTGTTCATTTTTTTTAATTTCTGCGCAACACCTATTTTGTAATTTCATCATTCCCTTTTGAACGGTACGACAAAAAAGGAAACAGTTGTTACGGAAAGGAGAAGGATAATGGATAATGAAGCTTTATTCTTGAAAATTCCTGAAAGCCCGAAGCACAGGCAACAGGGAAAACAACACTTGCACAAGTTAGCAACACAAACGGACAGCAAATCATTATTAATAATAGTAACAACACTTTCAATGCCGCTCGGCGTTTGTCAGCTTACCAGCTCACACTGCGGACAACTCCAAAGAGAGAGTCCAAAGACGTTCACTCATCTCAGCAACTCCAGGTTTTTATACATTTTCCGACAGGATGTGAAAGCACATAGAATTATCTAGTAAATTCTCAATATCTCTGCTCCTAGCAGAGATTGGACGATTACCCTGGTATATTCGAGAACTTTCATTTTGTCGCCAAAGTCGCCAAAATTTGGCCAGGATCATTGACTTCCATCCAATACGAATCTCTGTAAAACATTCTTTCCAAGCATAAGACTAACGTAGCAGGAGAAACGGTTTCACAGATTAGCTCCGTGTATTAAAAAGTTATCGGACGAATTGATACAGTTATGTAATCAGACATCTTTGCAAGATAGAAAGATATAGGAGTTATTTTCTCAAAGCATTGCAAGAAAAAAAAATTCAAAGATTGTATCTTATCCAAATTCAGCTATGGCATTGTATGTAGTCTTTTGTGCAAATAATGGATATTGGTTCATTTCTACATGGAGCTCTTAGATACACGCAGAGCAGATTCCAATAGTAAACCTGAAATTTATAACATGACTGTAGATTCTGAATTGCATAACTACGTCCAAATAAACTTTATTCCCACACATTCGTAATTAATATGAGAAATCAGTTTTGATATTATTTTTGAAAAATCTATCTATCTAACATCTAATCCCATTATCTTTAAAGGAGAAATTCGGTGTCGCAATTAATGTATCACTTTTGAATGCAAATTTTAATATTTTCCACCTGTTTCTCTTTATTACGAAATTATTTCACACTAATTTAGCATTTTAAAATTTCATCTCTAAAAGCCGAAGGGATAATCCTTGTTAAGGAAGAAATGAATTATTTTTATACTTTTCATATGTGATTTTATCAAATGTTCTTTAGTTCTATATAATCGTCTTTTTCTTATATTGTTTCTGAAAGAATGTTTTAAAAATTGACACAAATATCTAAGTTTTTAAATATTTGAAAGAAACTCTTGGATACTAGGTTCTTAGAAGTGTCTTTAATGTAATGCAAAGCTATAATTTGTTTCTTTTTCTTTAAAATATACCATAGATGTAACTTAAAGCTGGCATTTTGTAGACACTAGGGAAGCGTTTGAATTGTAATATTTCATTCCTTTCACAATTGTAAATACCATTTGTCTTGCTTAACTTTATCACTATGAAAGCAAATTTTTCAAGTTACTGAAAACTAAATTTACAGAACTCTGACTGTTTTGTAGAAATTGTATTTCATTCTAAACGTATATCAGTGAATCTGCAAAGAGTAAATAATATTTTTTCACTAATAAGCATTCATTTCTTCTTAAAGGACATTTCATCTTGAAATGATGAAAAATAAGGTTCCATAAAATTAAATTAAGCGATGAAACTCAGGAGATTAAATTCAATTAAAGCTTATAGTTTATGAAGCATGTTCTGTAACAGTTTGAATATTTGACTTTTAAATGCCTGCTAAAATAAAAATAGCGAATCACCCCAACCAGACAAGAAGGAAAAGACAAAAAACGTTGATTTACAACTCTGTAGGTTTTGATATGATTTGGAAATAGACGTGTCAAGTATACTCATGAATTTACACTTAAAAAATAAAGCAACCAACATTCTCATTCAGTGAAAAATAGGCTTCTCTCTTTTTATGTCTAGAATTGTTTTAATAATACAAACTCAATTAGGAAGTTTTTAGATGTTTTTGGTGCACAGATATTATTTGCGATATACGTCTCCTCTTAGAAATTACAAACAATCTTGTAATTAGTACACCTGTCAGCAATTAATATTGCTTTATTTTGGGGTACTATTATTAGTCATAAAAAGTTACAGTCATAAAATGTCATAAATAAACAGCCTAAAAATTATATAAGTAAACAGCAGATTAACTGTCAACCAACATCTACAAGCCTGCTTTTAACAATAGATGTCAAATATTTTTATTTCGATTGAATACTAAAAAATAAAATTTGTCAGCCCTTTACTATTCGTTGGAATGTCCCATGACATGTTTTGTTTCTTTGCACCTTTAACAAGAAAAATGTTAGTAATGTTCCGACCTTCATTCAAAATGAAATGAAAGGACAAAGCATTTTCTCGTTCAAAACGCCTTGTACTCCCTATTTCGTAGATTCTTTCAGAATATATAATAATTGACTTGAATTAAATTTCTTTTTTGCATGTCTCAAAGCTTAAAATCTGAGAAGATTCTTCCAGGTAATCCACAGGAAAAAGACAACTTACAAGCATCTCAGCACAAGAAAAGTTAAGGTACTTTTAAAGTTTATAGTATTTAATATTGCAACTTAGCACTTCCTATAGGAATTGGTTATTAAAGAGCTTAATCCCGTTAAATGGTGATGATAAAATTAGAAAAATAGAATAAATCTTTCTTAATTGATTAATCTAAATGCAAAATAAAAAGCAGTGAAACTTTTGATTGAAATTTCGATTTGAATCATAGATATTATCAGAATGTAAACGAATCGCATTAAGACCTGAATAATTGGGATAATGTGCCTCAGTAACAAGAAAGAAATATGATTTTTTTTCGCTGTAGAAAAAAGTCGTCTGAGTAGAAAAATTTGTTTTCGCAACAATTACATTTTTGAAGGTATAAATTATCGTCTGCTACATAAAAGTCTTGTTTACCTGCAAAATGGCGCTTTTAAAGAAGCGATGAATGGAACGTAAACTCTTTGCTCTTTCAGAAGAGACTTATTTTTATTCAGTTAATCAAAGACGTTGTGAAAGCCATTGTATTATAATTATTATATATAGTCTTACGTATATATATTATTGTATATAAGTCTACGATAGGTAATATTGTTAAAAAGAAAGGAAAAACCGGCTTCAAGTGAAAAAATTGTTCCCTACTTATCCAATTAAAAACGGAGTTCTTCGAATATTGCAAATGTGAGATCTTTATGTTGAAAGAAAATCCTCAAAGTGCAATTGCTTGTTGAAATATCATGAAAATGCTCTGCATCAATTGTAAATAAAATTATTAACATTGATTTGAATATTAAAGAGTCCAGAAAATCCAATGTCTTTCTCCACGTCATATCGCTAAACGCAGAACACGCTGAAGATACCATTATGAAAAGTATTTATATGGAGAAAAGTGGAAGAATATTGTAACAATAGAATGAAACTTGGGTCACGTTAAAGATTGCAAGAAAAAAAAGATCGCCGATTGTTTTCGAAAGGGTTATCGATGAAACCGAAGTATCACTGTATTAAATTCCTTTCGAACAACCAACAGATGCACTGTTGAAACTCTCTTAAGTCTAAAAGTGTCGCTTGGTGGCGCTGCGAGCTATTTAGGGTTTTTCTTATATATTTTATTTTTCTGTATAAACGCTTGCTCTTGCTATGTGATGCTGTGCCATGTTCCTGTTCCTGATGTAATGGTGCTGCTTCCACTAATAAAGGATGGATAATCTCTAACTGTTGCTTTCGAGTCATTTTCTAATTACTGATTTATATTATCGAATTATCCGAAGTATTATCATACACCATTACTCATATTAGAAACATTTCATTTAAATTCAATTTTTTCCATGATATCCTTATTTCTGAAACAAATAAAGTCAGAATTAAAAATTCAGCTCATCTACCTTTCATTTAAAACACACACACACACACATGTATATATATTCCCTTCCGAAACACTGGAATGACGATACATAAAAGCATAGAAAGAATACTAAATTAAGTTTCAGAAAATGAAGAGGTTCTAATACACATCTATTACTTATTATTTATTTACTATTATTTATCCCAACTTAATATAGATTCCTGAGATATATACTAGTCTACCGAGCAAGAAGGTACTTTGGTACCGAACCGCATTTCTATCGAATAAGCTACAGACTGCAAACATGCAGTAAAAGAAAAAAATGGCAGATGAAATGTATACAAAAGTGCAATATTGCATTTCGGAATCCTATCCTCAATTTAAATATGATTCGAAGCAACTGAAAATCAAAATTCTCCGAGAAATATCGATTTAAAATTGATCCCATTCTTTTTAAAATATTAGATCTGATTCGAGGTATATCTTACGATGCATTAAGTAATGACTTTTAAAAATAGAATGTCCTAAGATGCTTCCCTTCTTGGATATTGAGAAATGATGTCCCATTTTTTAAAATTGTCAATCGAGTACAGCGATAGCGATACAGGAGGCCGTGTCTTAGAACATCAAAAAGAAAATGCTATTGTATCCATTATTTCATTGGTAACGTTGTTCCGAATTCATCTATGTAATACTTTAATGTTATCTTGAAAGATTTATTTACCCAATTTAGAAATTCATAAATTGAATGAGCGGCTACGCTGATGTAAATCGAAATTCGAAATAAAGACTTTTTGATCTCCTGATTCACATGAGTGCTGAATAAATGTAGAATTTTTTTTAAGAATTCATTTGTAAGGATACGTAAACCGTTTTAGATTTTCTTCTGCATGTCGAAGTAATAAGTGTTACAAAAATGGCATTTCATTTATTTGCACAATGACTGCTCTCAGTTGAAGTATCACTGAAAAAATAATGCAAATATCAAATCGTAGAAAAATGGAAAATTAATATTCGGATGGGGAAAACGAAAAATTAATCTTCATAACGGGCAAAAGTGAAAAAATGAATGTACCAAAATCTTATATCAAAAGACATTTAACAACTAGGTACATTAAAATCTATTTATAACGATATTTTAGGGACCTAAAAAATATTGTTACAGACAGGTTATCGTTATAGACATTTTGAGGATTTGAACATCAAATGTTTAAGTACGAGTGCATGTACTAATATACTAATTTTATTGCACTCGTTCATTCATCTTGCAAATACTCACTGGTATGAAATAGTATTTTATAATCTTAAAATTTGTTAACTTTTTGTAAAGAACTTCAAAGTTGTTTTAGTTAACATTTTCACTAATAATAAAAGTATGCATAATAGAGAGATGCAAGCATAATTTTATTTCATAATAATGCTATTGTTTAACGTGATGTCTTCATTTGCGAATGTTTTACACCGTGTCATCCTCAATTCAAGGTTTCCCAATTAAGAAAAAAGAATTTCAAGGAACAAGTGATCAGTCCGAAGTGCTAAATGCGGATGAATAGGTTCGATAGTGCCAGCCGGAAACATAGGCATCAAACATCTGAGCACATTCCACTACCAATCCTCGATCCTATCTTCCAGCTATAACAGTGTCCGGTTTCTTGCCCCCTCTCATCGATTGTCCTGTTATTTCACATTCTGGACCATGTTTTATCGTTCTCCAGGAGAAAAAATCGGTATTGAACTATACCAGCTTTCTAAAAAGGTCAAAAATATCGTTATAGATAGGTGCATCTAAAAAATAAGCTTTAGGTGGGTTCACAATACATTTAGCAGATAGGAATTCTGCCGGACCATAGAAAATATCATTATAGGCTGGTTTATCGCTATATAGAGGTTAAACTTTACATTATAATATATGCAACAGTGTGATTGATTATAAGCAAAAGCTTCCACAAATATTACCAAAATTATTCATACCTTTTCCTGTTTTAACTATTTCTGACATGCATCTTTTGGATTGATGCTAAAACCGCTATTATTAATAAATTATTTTTATCAAATTTTATGATTAGTGTCTGTGGTGAATGAAATACTTTACTAGATTTGTTTCTAATACGCATAGTTTGAATATTCGATGAAAAGTTAAAGGAATGCTTTTAATTACTTAAAATGCATTTTAATGTCTATATTGATTAATTGATTGAGATTGAAATATGTAATTGCTTTTCGCACATGTATGGCACAAAATTTCGAAAATATAGCATAACAATATAATCAGAATTTGATTTTTAATATTTAAAATTAGAAATAATAGTAAAATTTTCAAAAATTTATTTTTAAAAATATGTGTTTTCCATAAAGCTAACAATAGATGACATTATATCGGGATTGTTTCTTCCCTGCCGATCTGCTCCAGGCCTTACATCCTTACGGGTAGGCCGGACAAGCACGCGTGATAAACTAAACTAAACCCAGAAGTTGTAAGGCATTGATACAAACGGTGGGGTAATTGAATTAAAAAAACAACTACAATACAGAAAAAATTATATCAAAATTGAATTACACAGAAGCAACAAGACCACAGAAAAACTGAATCACACAGAAGCATTACAAGGAAAGCAGCAGCAAAAAACTCAAACGTTCTGAAGAAGTTCAAATGGCAAATTAAATGTCAAAGAACAGGTTACCAATTATTGTAACAACGTCAGATAACAATATAGATAAATCAAAAAACAAATAAATATTTAAAAAATTAAAATGTAAACACATAACAGCATGCAGGACAATCAAAATACATTTGAAATTTTATATTTTAAAAAGAAATGAAAAGTCACACAAATGCTAAAAGAAACTCTATCAATAAACATAAAATGCAATTTTCATATGTAGGGTAATGAGCATAAATATGGACAGAGTGAAAATTTTACTATGTGGGTGAATATCGCCAACTTGAGGGAAACGGTTTCTACCCTACAAGCTACCATTACATTTTATCTGCGTGTATTGTATGGCCATATAAATGAAATGTAGTTTTTATTAAAATGACTTTAATACATTTTTTCACAATGAATAGATTTTTTTAATTCGAATTCACAGGCACCTTCATGAAACCTATTTCCAAGTTTTCTTTATAGTGTATTAAAGGTAAGGATATCTTTTTCGTACTTCAAAGTCAACACTATTATTGTATTGTACTTGTATTCCCCCAATCAAAATGCATATCAAAGAAAATCTAAAGAAAACGTGCGTCGTGTAAAAATTACTTTAAGATTTTAGGTCAAGGATTTGCAAGGAATGAATAGTTAGTTTAATTTTATCTGAATTGCCCAATTTTATCAAAAACGTGTAGCGCAATGTTCCCCAATCCTATCTTATGCCATGCCCCACCTAAGCCTTTCTAAAATCCTTATGCTCCCTATGTAACATATGTATAAATTTATTATTTAAAAATTGAGATGAACACTAAAGAAACTTAGATGATCCATTTTAGAAAGAAATCACTAGGTAATGGTTGAGAAGCAAGGTAATTTAATTTTCAAAACATATCATGGAGAACTGAAATTAAGTACGAAATAATTTTAATGAAACATTTTTTACAGAGGGACCTAGGGAATCCGAACTAATTATGGCTTACCTCTGTTCGAATTTCATAAAATTCGGATTATCCGGGAAATCGGTAAAACACTTTTGATATACCAAATGAAGTATAAATAGCTAAATCCCTCTTGCACAGATCCATTTTTGAATTATTCCCTTTAGACTCAAACTGCCCACCTGTGGGCGTGAGCTCCATTTTGGGTAACACTGGTACAACATGCGGATGTTTCATGAAATGCAAATAGTGTATCAAATTTCGTGTCTGCATTTAACTGATTCGCTTTAAAGTTTATTACCTATTTGTATTGGATTGAATGTGTATCAAAACGGGACTAACCATTGATTATTACATGCAAATATTTTAATAAAATTTGCATTTGATTAGAAGTACATTCACAACGAAATGAAGTTGTTTCGGAATATTTAATTCACGTTTTATTATTCTACATAAGAAATAAGCGAAGCCTATTTTCAAAAACAAAATAATAATGTTGAAATACTATATATAGCATACAACAACTTAGATAGATATATAAAACAGGCATAAAATATTTTGAAACAAGTAAATCAGAAAAAGCGCTTCGGCTTCTGCTGTTCGGTAGCCATTGCGTATGGAAATCTCTCGCTGTAACAAATTTAGATCGCCGTAATGGTACGCCACTTATTTGAAAGAAAACTTTTTTATTTGCTTTCACATTTAAATAACCGTGTTGTAACATTATTAGTTTTCTTCTTTAATATTTGAAATGATTTCAATAATTTATGATCACCCTGTACTTTACTAGTAACGAGACTGGAGATTTGAAATGACATTTATGGACACACTTCAGCAAAAATGAGAAATCTTCCCATTGATTAAAAGTAAAAATAAATATTTGAAATGATAAATAACATTTGGACACAAATTAAATCAGGTATTTGCGTGGTTTTCCAAAATTCGGAACACCCCTTATAGCAAGCTTAACCTTAATTCATCAAAGCAGATACATGTTGTCATTTACTTATCAATTCAATGCTTAAAAATAATTGGGTATGGAAAAATTTTCCATTATAAAATCCTACGAAAAATGACAATGAGTTTGAAAATGAAATATTTAAATGCATTTATTTCAAAATTTTCAATAAATTTCATTTTTGAATGTTAAGATTTAAAGTAGTTATGACCAATTACTAGTTGAATCATCTTGAATTTAATTGAAAACTAAAAGATTATTTTCGTCCCAGACTGAAAATAGCTTATGAAAATGTGTAAATTATTGTTCAGCAAATCACGCAATTATGAGGTTGTTAGGAAAGCTAATTTCTCTGCATCATAAAAGGAAAAATCGGCGACGGAGAAAACCCCATCCTGGATAATGCATTTTCTAGCCGAAATAACATTACAATCATGCTTATCCTAGCTGTCTTATGATTTTTCTGATAACCCTAATACAAAGTTAAAGTGTAAGTAGTGCATTTCATTTCTTTATCTAGTACCGTATTTTAATCCTGAGATATTAATCCGTGCGAATATTACACCCATTTATTTTTAATTATTTAGAGAGCAAATGTGGTTCATCGTGGTTACTCCTCTAATGCTGTATTTAATCTTTTAATTCGAGTATATCCTCTTGAGACCCAAAGGTATAATTTTCGAACAATTTTCTCAAAAATCGAGATTAATACTCTTGATAAGATTATTTATTACTATATATAATTATTTTTAATTATATATTAAACAATATAATTAATTGATGTAATTAATTATAAATAATTAATAGATGCAGCACGGGAATATACAAGGCATTCGACAGTGGTATTGAAGGGAAAACCGCTTCTTTGTAAATGAAACACAAACATGTTCAATAAAATGGACGCGAAGTCTCAAGAAGATATTTTCAAACCACTATATTCTTATAAAAGAACACAAATTTAGATTACCACAAAATCTTGCAATATTATTTGAAAATCCATTGATCTTTAAAGGAGCGTGTAATACATTTGAAATCAGAATTCAGCGTCACTGTTCCAGGATCAAAACAATACATAATATTTTAAGCATTTCAAGAACGGTTTTGAACAACTGCTTAAGTGCTGGAACAAATATGTTTCATTACGACTGAAAGAGTCAAAACAATATTAAAAATCATTTTACTCTTAAGATTCGGATGATGAGCGGAATTCACTGCAAAAAGTCCAAAACACGTCTTTTTTTAAGTCCATCAACAAAACTTCTGTTGCTCGCCCATTTTATTTCTTTAAAGAATAGCTTAAACAGCTGCAATAGTTTACTTACTATTCTATTTTAATAGCGACATTTCCACTCTGGACAACCTATATATATAATACAACATCTTTATAGATAAAAAGCATGGACATGTTATTATAATAGGTGACTTAAATATAGTAAATAATAGTATATTAAGATAACTTATGAAAAAGGGAACAAAACATAGAATGATTATATCTAATAATAATGGGAGTATTAAAACACAATTAAGAAAAGATTTAGAGAAATTCATATTAAAAATGGCTATTAAATATAGTATGCCCTTAGAAGCTTTTGAGTATAAATATAGAGTTTTGAATGATTTGTGTGGACACAACTTTAGAACAACTGATGAGACAAGATACAAGGATATAAAAAGACAGATAGAGGATCTGCAGAGGGAATTTGTTATAGTTTATGTTGACAAAGTACCTAACAATTATGCTATCATATGTAAGTATTATTATTGTAAGATGCTATAAGAACATATGATGAACATATAATGATGCATATATTGAAACTAATTTTGGTATTAAAGAAGTAGACAATAGAATTAAAGCTTTTCATAAGAAATTTAATATTAATTGTGAGAAAGTGAACTATCCCCATATTTTTCTTACACCAAAATTTTATAAAATCCCTATCAAATTTAAAAGTGTAACGAATGGTAGTTATAGCTATATAAAGAAAATAGGTAATTTATTACAAACATATCTGCAAAAGATTATTAAAAATTTAAAAGAACATATTAATACAGTGATTACTAATAATAGCTATGAAATTATAAAGAATTTTAAAGATATTAATGTTTACTCTGTGCATACTTTTGATTTTCAAGATTTATTTAATAGTATAGATATCAAAGATTTGATAAAAATTTTATTGCAGATTTATGAAGATTTTAGCATATATAAAATGATTAATTTTTAAAAATATAAAACATTAATCGAAGTTATATTAAAAGAAAATTATATTAGCTTTGACAATAAATTATACCAGCAAATTAAAGGTATTCCACAAGGTGGACCAGCAAGTAATGCTCTAGCTAATTTATATTTACACTATTATGAAAAAGAAATTAATTACAATAATTCTTATATCATGTTTGGAAGATTCACTGTGCAACGTTGCCGCTCTTTATTTTTATCACTGTTCTGTAATTTTATGGCTATGAATTTGATTTGGAGGAGGAAAAGGATTATTTTAACACTTAAATTTAAAAATAAAAATATAATATATAATAAATAAAATTAATATATAAAAATAAAGTTTTGAAGATTCACTGTGCAACGTTGTCGCTTTTGCACATCAAACTCGGATTGTTCAAACAATTTGTGAAAGCAATGGATTAGACAGGTGATGGATTTAACTTTCTGAAAACTAAATTTCCTCGTCTTAGTGAGGCTAAAATCAAGGAAGAAATTTTCGTGGGCCTCCAGATTAGACAACTTTTTAAAGATTCAACGTTTATGAAACACTTGAATCGCAAAGAAAAACAAACATGACTTGCATTCAAAAATGCGAGCATGTTGGCAGAATACTGCTGGTCATTGGTACGAAAAACTTCTACTTCATGGTACAAGAGGAAAGCAAGCACCAGATGAAGGTACTGTATTATAAATTACATTTATTATATTTTATATTATATTATCTATTATTGTTTATTGTTTATTATATAATATATTTTTATTTTTAAATTTAAGTGTTAAAATAATTCTTTCCCCCTCCAAATAAAATTTATGGCTATAAAATTACAGAACAGTAATAAAAATAAAGAGCGGCAGCGTTGTACAGGGAATCTTCCAAACTTTCTTGGGAGGGCTTCGGGATCTCTCCCCCTCACCCGCTAACTGCCAAAACTGTTGCTATATATTTTTAGTATCTGGGGTGTTTGGGTGAGGAAAGGGGAGGGGGCTGGAATATGTAGAAAATAAGTGAAAAAATTGAGAAAGCAAACCAGAAAACCTGTAACTTTTATTGATTTTTTTAAATCTAAGGGGACAAATCCCTCCCAAATCTCCCCCTGTTCATATTTTAGAACTTTTCACCTCTCTAGCCCCTCAGAAGACATTTAACGGTTAAAATAATCGTTTTCCCCCTCCAATTCAAATTTATGGCCATAAACTTACCAAACAGTGTTACAAATGGAGGGGGGGGCGTCCCGAGAAAATGGTGGGTGATGGGGCAAAATGGGGGTCATATTTGGATTTAGGAGGTCATTTTACATAAGAATCAGAAGGAATCGTATCAGGGCTCGAAAAAAAAATTTTGCAGAGCAGTGTTATTGGACCCATTTCATGATTCATTTTTATGGCACAAGGGCCAACATTGGCCAAAAAATTAATTGAAAAAAACCTATAATATTGCAAGTTCGTTTTCTTTAAATAAGAGAATTGTTCAAAAAGTATTTTTAGAAAGATAACTTGCCGTTACGGTGCATTAAATATGCACATTCCAACGCAAGTGTCAAAATGGCTACCGTCAAGTCTCTGGTTCCCCCAAATCAAACAGTTCAAAGAATTATTCGGTTAGAATATCAAACTTCTCTGTCTCTAAGTAAGGCCTCCATTAAGCGTTGGTATAAAAAATTAAAGGGAAAAGAAATTGTGCGTCAGTGAGGGAGACTTTCACTCCTGAAGACCTGCCACACTTGCCATCTGCTGCACGGTAACCATTTTGATACTTGCATTGGATTGCACAGAATTAGTGCCCTGAAGAAAAATTTTCTGAGCTACTCTCTCACTGAAAAACTAATGAAGTTACTACATTATAGGAGTTGTCTTATTAATTTTTGAAATGGGTCCAATAATTTATGACCACCCTGTATATCTTTCAAATCTTTAGAATATTAATGTCGTACTAAATAAATTGACTCTAAATTTGAGGTATTTAATTTCATTTCATATTTTTACTCTGAACTTTCCCCAAGAAGTTAATCAGTCTTCTCTCCAATCATGCTACAAAGAGAGTTAATTCTTGTATGTGTTATTCTCCTGTTTGCTATGGTTAGATTTATTCCAATTGATGAAAGCCAAGAATAGTCAACTCAGGCCGTCGGAAAGAACAACGTATCATCTATTCAAAAGCCCTGAAAAGGCAAAAAAAATTGTTCAATTTCTCTGCGCAATTGCTAGCTTCAGAAAGATATTTTGATTTACTATACTTTAGTAATCGCATTACGGTTTTACTTTGAATTAGTTAACCTTAATACTTTAAAACTTAAATTTACACATAGAAACACTCGATGGAATATATTTGTAATAAGAGGGTAAACAATACAAGCCGACAACAGTATATGCATTTTTTATACATTTTAAATTTAAGTTACACGGCTCCTTTTACACAAATTGAGAAATTTTGGCAATGTACCCCACATTTTTATTACGCTCTCGCTATTTCAGTTTATAATTTTGCCGAGCCGCTTTTAACAAGATCTCTGTTTTATTCTGTCATATCCAAAATAGGTAACGACATACAAAATTACGACAGAATTCAATATCTGCCATCGAAAGTATGAAAATCGAAGAGTTATGGTGAAAGAAAGAAAGAAAGAAAGAAAGGCGGTCCGAAATCTACTTCGTCTGAATTTGATGCGACATTCATCTCTTCAGGAAATCCAATTGATATTCATTACTTTGAAGACTTCAGATGTAAAAATTGATTACAAGTTCTTAATGAGTTTTTGCATTCAATTCTCTATGAAAAGCAACTAACAGCAAGCACATTTAATTAAACTATAAATTGATTACTGCTGTTTAAGAGAAGTTAGAGATGCCCTCAAACTTAGAAATATATATCGTGGAAACATCTCTTTAAGCCTGAAAAGTAAGCAATATTTAAAATTCCTTTTAAGCATTTTTAAAAATATGATTTTAATAATTGAATTAAATGCAATAAAAGGAAAAAATGTCCTCTTCATGCAGCAAAGATAAATAATTTTACAATCAGAAAGTTCGATACTCTTGTGAAACTAATTGGGCCAATCGATTTTATTCATCGAGGAAAAGAATGTTTTTCCCACTGACATGCATTCTGTTGACTTCTGATATATACTATCTTGAGTAAATTTCTCTCCTGTGAAAATAAAGAGACTTAAAATCAAACTCTGATGTATCTCTTATAAACATGTTACCGGTTTAGATTTATGAAATTCATTTATGAAGTCTTGGAGTACAACGCTTAGCACTGCAAGCAAAGTACTGTGAGAAACGATTAGCGCTGAATGCATTGACAAAATAACATTCTAAACAAATTATCAACATGTTCGTTACCAGTGTCACAGATGTTATGCCAGCGCATGTTTTTTTTTTTTTTCTCTTCTTCGGAATCGCTCAACAATTATACCACCAAGGTATGGAAGTTTTATGATCCTTAGTGGTTACTTAATATAGTTTACACCGTGTGGCAGTCGATAATTCACTTTATATGTGATAACTATAACTTTTCTTATGTTATAAGTACTTCAAATTTTGCTCAAAAATTCTGAAGCATAAGGAAGGTTTTTGTGAAGGTTTCGTATAGTTTTCTCAGAGCGAGAAAGAATTTTATAAATTGGACATTTTCCCGTATTTTTTCCGAAAAGAAGGAAAAACAAGTTCAAAAGCAAAATTAAAAAAAACATCCTCAAATTCAATGTTAATCATCATCTAATTGCTGAATATTCTAAACGTGAATCTATAATTTTGGTCTTAAAGACATTTTGTGATATTTTAAATTTAAAAAATATTTCAATTCTAGTATTTGTTATATCTCAGATCTATAAATATTTATTTGTCCTATGCCTGTTTTTCCATATTGTCATTTTTCACATAAAACTTTTCTGTGAAAATAAATATATCTCTTTAAAGTTAAAATTACCACAGCTAAAATTCTCATTCGTTTTGCTACCATAGCCTTTGTTTACTTTTTTTATACAGACAGTCTAATGAATGAATTTTTATCCAATTAAATTCAGAAAAAAAATTAAAAATGCAATTTTGCGTCTTTTAATCTGTACTAGAACTCAACAAGATGCTGAAGCTTTTCAAACGTTTTGGGGATTCTAGAAAAGCCACATGTCTAAAAAAACCTCAACATCTGTAAAACAAGCAGTAACTGTTATTAAATTATTTCGAAAAACAAGTTTAAACAGAAGTACAATGAATTTTAGTGACTAATTTGTATTCACAGAAATCCATATTCCTTTTGAATTCATGTCAGTTTGATTTCGGAAGGTAAAAAATACAGACCTTTTCCACTAATAAAAAGATATTTAAACATTCTTTGTTGGCAGTTTTGAATGAAGATCTTTATTTTTAAAATATAAAGGGCAAAGAAATAATGCATTCATTTGATAAATCACTCCAATTAGCAAATTTATTTAAAATGGCGATGAATGAAAAACATAGATTTTCTCTTGAAAGATCTAAAAGAAATGACATTATGCCTCGCGGTACTTTATGATTCGTAAGCAAATATAAATATACATTTAAATTTTTTAGAGAGATGTTAAAGACATTTGTTATGATGTACTTTAGTAGTTAATGCTGTTTTATGTTAATTTAACAAAATAAGCATTCACTTTCGAAAATGTTGGAAATATTTTTATTAGAATTAATTAAAAAACATTAATTGCGATAGAATTCTTTGTTTTCCTGTTTGATATCTAATGGCATGCAAAAATAATATTTTGTAGCGGTAACAATTCACTGCCTTCTCCTTTCTATGGTAGGTGGCGCTACTGGAGCCATCTTTTTCCCATGATGCCTCTCTGTCATTCTAGTCTGTATACTTGTCTTGTGTTGTTGCCTGTTTTCGTTGTTTTTTCTTTAATGTTCTGTGCTGTGGAACGTAGCCTAATAAAAAATGATTCCTAAAATTGAATGGATTCTTCAGTAGCACTCGACATAAACCTGAATCTCGTCCCTCTACAATTTGAGTTTTATGAATTTTAAGAGTATTTTTATTCAGTGAGTCTTTAATTCCTTCCATGGAGTTCTTTCCTTTGAGGAAAATTACAGTATCATTAGTTTTTATATAGAAATAGCCAAGTAAGTTTCTATTCATTTAAACCATAATGAACATATCATTTTTTAATAATTTTATATGCTGCGAAGCATAATTAAACTATATTATTGCTCTTAATATTTTTATTCAAAAATTGAAAACATGCTTTAGTAAACGTATAGCGCGTATCAAAAAGAGGAGACTATAATAGATATTCTCTCTTTTTTTTAAAGAAACTATATTTCTGTAGAGAATAAAATAAAGGTTTTATTCAATTTTTTCACTTCCCAAAACAAAGTGGATAAAGATTAGGAACCAATAAAAATGTAAAACACACTAACCAATTATTACTTTTATATTTTATTCTTAACCTTTTTACACCTATAGGTAACATCATAATCCAAAATCGGCAATCACTCAGTCAAAAGAAATCAATGTGTAGTCAAATTATTCCAACTAACCACGTCATGAGATGCAACCACGTCATAAAAAAAGTAGGGCTCGAATTCACGTAACTCCAGATCTATTACGTGGAATTTGATGTAAGTCGATGATGCCACATCATGGATGAAGAAAACCAGTAAATTAAATGTGGAGCGAGTGAAGTCTTGCCTGGTAAATAAAAGGCAAAAAAAGTCAGAATTGCCCAAAAGGATATAAACCATCTGGGGGGAGAAAATGAGTTGAAAAAAAAATCATCTGCTTTTTACCCAAAGCTGTTTATGACTCTGCCAAGTTCAGAATCGACAGATGTCGTATTTTGGGTCAGTAATAACATCGCCGCCTTGTGCAAAAATGGCTCCTGGTAAAGAGGGAAAAGGAATGATGGAGAAAATATTGATTTTATTTTAGGATTAAAATTTAGTATTGATGAAAGTAGGATTGGCGTTTTGCATAAACGATGCCATATGTTATGGTAAAACTTATTATTAATGTAATTATGAAGGGTGAAAATACAGTTAGGTTTCAAATCATTTTTTTTTATTAAAAAACTTCATAATGTCTTAAAAAATAAAAAAAATGTACAAATAAGGAAAATCTTATGCCATTGAATAAGATGCTTTTTAATCAAAATTTTTTAACAAACGATTAATTTCTGAAAAATGATTTAATTATATAATTCCACTACAATCCTGAAAATCAAATATTCAGATAATTGGGATTGTGGCGGATAATAAAACAGACCAATTGCAGTTTTACAACAGTATATAAATGTGTTATAACGTAATATTCTACCTTATACTAAATTGTTATTAATTAAACAAAAATTATATGCTGATTTTTTTTTTGTTACTTTGTACTTCTAAACTTTCATCACGTGACATTTCAAAATCTTACTTTTGTGTATGTGAAGGTATTGACTTATTTTTTTCATTTTATTTCCTTAAAATAATAAAATTTTATTTTCTAGTTTAAGTTTCATTTTACTTTGTATCGACGAAATTTAGTAAGAGCTATTCAATGCCTAATTTTCTACTTTAACCCGTTGACCGGCGACAATCCAGTAACTGAATGTTCCTAAAACGGCACCTCTGGTTTACACAAATACCTTGTAAACCGGCCGGGAAGGTTTATGCATTCCCCTTGCCTTAAGCGGGGTTCACACGCGTCCAGTAATTAACCGCCAGTAAGTTGACGCATGCGTAGAATCATAAAAGTTTTAACCGGGCCACGGCGAGTCTCTGTCCGAACCTAACAGCTACATTCCATTTTTCGGTCTTTTTCTCATTCTGCGCATGCGTTTGGAGAATTTGGCGTAAAAATTGAATTTTTTTTTGGGTTAAAAACTGAACTCTATAATCACATAAATCTCCCGCCATCTCTCCGGTTAAAACTCTTATGATTCTGCGCATGCGTCAACTTACTGGCGGTTAATTACTGGACGCGTGTAAACCCCGCTTTACTGTTCCCGATAACAGAAGGAAGTAATCTTCCGCTGTCTCCCGTCGGCCCTGAAGGTCGGATAACAGAGAGGAATTTGGGTAGGAACCGTGTGAATTGGATTCAAGGAATGAATGACTCTGGTGGTCATTTATTCCTTGTCATTCAAAGTAGTAGATCTACCAGTTTAGAATAACTGTCTTGTGGTTTTTCAACTACCAACTTGCTAGTCTAAAGCGTTTTGAGAGATAAAATTTTTTCAAAAAATTCCCGTGTAACTATTTCAGAAATTCCTATTCTTAATAAGTGTAGAGAAAATTAGTTTAATAAATGATTTCAAGAAAATATCACTCATCGAAATGCATTCCGAAAATAATATATTCTTGCTGCTTTCAGCCAAAGAATTTTTTACTTCAGGTTCTTTTCATTTTTATTTTTTTAGTGTTAAGCGTTTTACTCACAGATTAAGCATAATCCTCCGACTAAAATATATTATAAAATTTTTATGTTGTATTACTTAATAATACTATAATAATAAAAAATCTAGTCCATTTAGAGAATGTAAAATTTGTTATTCCCACCATTGAATAAAAAGTTTGTATAATTTTCTGCTTCAAAAAGATTGCTGTTTCTCATTTCATTTTTAATCTTTTAAAATATTCAGAATTCAATCTTCTGTCGTTTATAGATAATACACCATAAATTACTTTTTTAAAAGTTTCTGCCGAAATAATTATGGAAGAGACGAGAAATATGTTTTTAAAACTTAATTTAACGCTAAAATGAGAAAATATGTTAAAGTTTCCGCCTAAGTACGAAACTCGTTTTTGATCAAAATTAAAATTTTCTCTTTCGATGTTTGAATATTACCAATATCAGGTTTCTTATATTATTTGTAGAATTATTTCAAATTTAGTTAAGGCTATTTGATGTGCACGGGGTTAATCGAGAACCAAAATATTTTTATCAGTCCATTTACCATTCACAGCAATTGAAACACAAAATTGTCATTGATGAAATATGTGAAGAAAAAATATTTGGGACTCCCCGAATCACAAAAATCTTCAAATGATTTGTAACATTCAAAATGATTTTGTTTGCTGTGCAAAATACTTACCTGCATTTTTGATAAAATACCAGGTTTATTCGGGAACGTATAAAGGGGTTTTTTAACCCCAAATTTTATCGCATACTTTTTGATTATCCCTTTCGGGGCCGATGGTTCAAAACCATCGCTTCAAAATCACCTCTTTAATAATTTTTTCATAGGCTATCTCCCACTTTTCGGTGAAGCAATTCACCAAAACACCCTTTCTAATATCCAATAAAGCCAACTAATTTCAGAATGAGTTATATTATTCTTTTCTCATGTATTGATATGCATAAATTTTCCTTTTTCAAAGAAACAAATTTGGCATTTTTTTCAAACTATTTCTCAAAATTGGAGCTAGGCACCTAATCAAAACTTATAAAATTATTTCTACATTCTCTTTTTCTTTGCAAAATTGCAAAAATTAAAAAAGTAAGAAGGGAAATCTGTTGCTTATTTCAAATTATTCGGCAGATTTCAGTGATTAACCTCTGCGCGATTAGAGCCAATATGTCCAAACTTTTTTTCTTTTGATGGTGTTAGCTGTAATGTTTCTTTCAACTACTAAGATCAATAATTTAAAAGGACACGCATCTGTTCCAATGGTTTTATCTATATAACACTAGGGTGGAACGAAAATTTTTTTTCAGAATTTCAAATCCTACCTATACAGAAAAGATGTTCTATGGTATATAGATAAATGGAAAAATAAAATAAAAAATTAAATTTTAGATTAAAAACCGCCGCAAGGGGGTTGAATGTTTGAAAAAAATTGAAAAATATCTAATTTTGATTATACGATTTTTTTAAAAAACTTATTATTAATCAAAACCTACCTATGCGGAAAAGATGTTCTATGGTATGGAGATTAAGAGAAAAATAATAAAAAAATTTAAATTCAAAATTTAATAATGCCGTAAGGGGGTTGAATTTTCGAAAAAAAACCGGAAAAATACTGAATTTTGATTATACGATTTAAAAAAATATTATTATTACTCAAATCCTACTTATGCGGAAAAGATGTTCTATGGTATGGAGATTAAGGGAAAAATAATAAAAAAAATTAAATTATAAATTTAATACTACCGGAAGGGGGTTAAATTTTCAAACAAAAAATGGAAAAATACTTAATTTTGATTATTGATTATACGATTTTAGATTTGCAATATAAATAACCAAAAGAGATGATTAATGAGTAGTATAATGTACATTGCGCCATTTTATGACTCAGCTCCCCCTCCCCACACCGTCAAATCAGTCCGGTTAAACAACTAGAGCAGTAGGCACACAATCCCATCTTTTTTCTGTCTCCTGCTTTATCCTCACACGCCTCCATAAGTCGGAAGTGGTACTTCATGGATTCTTCCCCACAGTCACACCTGTAGTGACAGAACGCCGCCCCGTGTCCCCGTGCGTGATGCCATGACAGCAACTGTGCCGGTTGGGTGCACACAGGACTACCTGTAGTGAAAAAGTTTTAGCTGCAGTTAGAACATCGGACCGATTTGGTATTTCCGACCGAGCAGGCGCTGCCATCGTGTCAGCTGCTCTTCAAGATGTGGGCATTATCTCAGAAAGCAATGTTTTGAACGTTGTTGACAGAAATAAAATTCGGCGTGGGAGAACAAAGGCAAGAACCACTCTATTGTCTCAGGTCATAAAAGATTATGACCATGACCAGTTTGGTTTATACTTCTATGGGCGAAAAGACAGGACTCTGTCAATGGAAGACAACAGAAGAAAGGTCATAATAGAAGAACACTTAAGCTTGGTAAAAGAACCTGTGGCTCTGAGTACACCGGCAACGTGTCTGTAAATTTTGGGAGAGCGCAAATTATTGAAAATAACATATATAGTTTTTTTGTCATGCGTTGACAATGACATAGATGTAGCAAAGTTGGTTGCGACGGAACATCTGTCAACATAGGTGTCAAAGGAGGTTTTATACGTAACATGGAACTGATCCTGAATCGTTCACTACAATGGTCTGTGTGCCAGTTAACGCCAACGAGCTTCTCACAACGTCATCTTTTCGCGCACGTGGATAAAACCACAACTGGGCCCAGAAGCCTGACTGGCGAAATAAGAAAATCATTGGCCGGATGCGAGAAGCTATCTGTAGTTTCATACACGACGATAGAAAACACGCTATGTGAAGTGACTAACAAGAAAGATTTAAGTACTGATCAACTGTACTTAATGGCAATTTATGAAGTCATAAACTGCTGACATTGCAGAGAAAGTCTGTCGAAGATAAATCCTGGAAAAGTTTGCCACTCAAGATGGCTTAGAATCGCGAACAGAATTCTCAGGTTCAATGTAGCTCACGAAAATTCATTCGAGGCTTTTTTGACATTCGTTACAAAAGTCTATGCGTCTATGTAGTTCAAGATCAAAACGAAACCATAATTTATGAGGCATAGCATTTGCATCAATCAATCGTTCTATCGCGTTATTTCTCGAATTATTTGAAGGATGTCATAGACCCTGCTATTAAAAGAAACTGATTTTTTGGCCATCCAGAAAATGTCTTGATATCAATGCTAGCTGACGACAGAAATCACATAAGGGAGTTAGCCCTTCGAAGAATTCTGAAAGCACACAAAGTCATTGCCTACTGCTATAGTTGTTGAACCGGACTGATTTGACGGTGTGGGGAGGGGGAGCTGAGTCATAAAATGTTGCAATGTACATTAAACTACCTCACTACTCATTAATCATCACTTTTGTTTATTTATATTGCAAAAAAAACCAATTATTTCGAATCTAAAATCGTATAATCAATAATCAAAATTAGGTATTTTTCCATTTTTTTTTTTGAAAATTCAACCCCCTTTCGGTAGCATTAAATATGGAATTTAAATTGTTTTATTATTTTTCTCTTAATCTCCATACCATAGAACATCTTTTACGCATAGGTAGGTTTTGATGAATAACAATATATTTTTTAAATCGCATAATCAAAATTCAGTATTTTTTCATTTTTTTCAAAAATTCAACCCCCTTGCGGCAGTATTAAATTTTGAATTTAAATTTTTTTATTATTTTTCTCTTAATCTCCATACCATAGAACATCTTTTCCGCATAGGCAGGTTTTAAATAATAATAATTTTTTAAAAAAATCGTATAATCAAAATTAGGTATTTTTCCATTTTTTTCAAAAATTCAACCCCCTTGCGGCGGTTCTTAACCTAAAATTTAATTTTTTATTTTATTTTTCTCTTAATCTCCATACCATAGAACATCTTTTCCGCACAGGTAGGTTTTGATTAATAACAATTTTTTTTTCTCCATAGAAGAGCGATCCACCCTAATATAACACGACATTTGGACAACAGGTTGAAATGAACTAGGAATAATCCGTTTTTTCACAGTGTGCTTTGCTGACTTATGTACAATGGGTTGCCAATTTAATGTAGACACTTTAAAATTTCCATATGTTTTCGAATATCTCTCAAAAATCTGCACAAATTTTCTTAGAATTTCGAACATGTAAAGATTAGGCTTGAACTCACATTTTACAGTGAAGTTCGATCACGAAGGTATCTAGGGGACTGACCAGAAAGAGATGAAGAAAAAAGAATTTCGACTCAACCCGTTTCAAAACAAGCTGGTAAAGAGATGAAACTTTCATCAATGGTTATGTTTCATGTGCATAATATTTACATGAGTTTTCGTAAACACAGTACAAATATTCGAGAAAATATAAAGGTTTCTTTAAAAAATTAAAAACTTTTCCTCATGTTTTTTGCTTATAACTTGTATCGTTTTAAGCCAAATTGCATGAAACTTACAGAATGTGTGACAACATTTTAGAGAAGCATTGTATTAAAATCTGAAGTGAAAAACCCAGATATATAGGGGAACTTATACAAAAATTCCAGTTCAATGCCATTATTATTCAGAAAGATATCGGCATTGCAACATGGTGAATTTCAGTACACTCTAAGAGAAGATAAACGGTGAGGGTTCTCTTAGAGTGTACCGAAATTCACCAAGTTGCAATGTCGATATCTTTCTGAATACTAATGGAATTGAACTGGAATTTTCATGAGTTGCCCTACATATCTGGCTCTTAAGTCAGGAATGTAAAATTACTCTTCATTTCGCACATGCGCAGTAAACAATAATTTACCACAAATTCTCATATTTCCTGTAATTTTCAGATTATTTAATTAATAGTTTACTACAATGCTTCTTTTATATATTGCAAGCCTTCTTCATACAATTTGGTTTAAAAAGCTACAAGTTATAAGTCAAAAACTTATTGAAAAATTTGGGATTTTTTAAAGAAACCTTTATATCTTCCCGAATATTTGTACTATGTTTACGAAAATGCATGTAAATGTTATGCGTATCAAACATAAGCATTGATGACAGTTTCATTTCGTTATCAGCTTTTTTGAAACGGGATGAGTCGAAATTTGTTTTGTCTTCATCACTTTCTGGTCGGTCACCTAAACACCCTTGTGATCGAATCTTCACTGTAAAATGTGAGTTCAAGCCTAATATTTATATGTTCGAAATTCTAAGAACATTCGTGCAGATTTTCGGGAGATATTCGAAAAAATATGCAAATTTTAAAGCGTCAAATTATTGTGGCAACTCATTGTATAATTTCAAAAATTCCGTAATGGCATTAAGCGCGGAGGCATGGGGCGGCGTTCTCTATAGTCTCAACAAAGGCATTAAGGTATTCTCTACAAACGAAGCAAACTCTTTAACAATAGAAGGAACAACATTAGTAAAGGGAGGGAGCTTGAACAATATTTATACGGACCCTTTTATCCTTGAACCTGATGTAGGTTTTCAACAGTCCAACACAATCACATGTTTACCACATGGCCGGATGAGTGGGCAATCACTAGAGACCATTTTAGTATCAAATGTTCTTTCTATTCATAAAAAATACCTTTTTATATAAAACGTTACGCGTTATCGCATTTATCTTTTAAATATTAAATTTATACCTATTTATAAATTTCAGCCTATAGATTTGCTATATTCTGAGCACAAACAACAAGTCTGTATTTTCACTTTTTTTAGTATTTTTCATGCTGATATCTTCATACTCAAGATTTCTTTACTATATTTAAATTCTTCACTTTTTTTAACAGCTGCACTGAATGTATATATACAAAACTGCGTTATTTGCTAGGAAGTAACTTTTATGTTTGAAGGGTGGATTTGGAAAAAAATAATATATAAGAATATATATTTTTCTCTCTGATCCAGAAAAAAGAATTAAATTAAAAATGTGAAAATTATTAAATAACGCTTGTATTAAAATGCAGTAAAATGAAAAAAACATATTTAATAGAGAAAAATCTTTTAAATGTAAATTGCTTTAATCAAAATGCACTAGAATTAAAATATACGTATTTAAAGTAAAAAAAATGACGGCTACATATGCTTTTACTAAAATCCACTCCAAAAAGTTTTAAAAAAATCAATAAAAAATTCTATCCAGAGGTTTTCAAATTTAATTTTGGGCAAATAATAAAAGCATGACAAAATTCTATATGCAAAGCGAGGGGGAACCAATTAAATTTACATTTATAAATAAATATTTGCCGCTCTTTTATTAAGTAGACAAATGAAAATTCTAAAAACTTTTATATAGAAAAAAGCTAGGTTTTACTTTTCATTGCATATTAATAAAAGCAATAAATTTAATAAAAGTTTATATGTACTTTTTTCATATTTCATCAACAAAGTTTAGAAAATTCTAACCCCTTCATGTGAACCAGTAACAATCATTACCTCTTAAGGATCGCTGCAAACATAAGAGAGGTCCCTGGTTTCACTAAAATGTACGTAATCTGTAGCAAGTCTATTAGTTTTTGGTCCGATATTAAATTTGCAGAGAAATATTCAAATCAATATTAAAGTTTATTGTTCACCATCATTAAATGTTAACCGATCTACTGTACAGTTAGCTGTAAAGACATTATGCTAAATTGCCCTAATTTGATTTTTAGGCATTATCACTCGAATGATTTGTATTAGATGAATTTTTGAAGGTCCAAAAACGTCTTGATTTAAATATCTTTTTTTTTCATATTTTTGTAAGTTTGCTTCTGATTGCCTTCCTGCACTTCCGTTTCTACGTAACTGAGCCTAAAGCCGATTTTAAGATAACTACTTTGAAAGAAAGTGAGAAAGAGTTTTCTTAATTTTTTTTACTTTTCGTTGCCTTAAAGTGAAAGTTTGAGAAATGTGCAACCGCTTTGAAGCATCTCGCACTTTTAGTACTGTAACGACTTGCGCATTTGAAGAAAATGCATTCAGAAACCGAGAAGATCCATTACAGGTTGAAGGACTGATGCGTTTGTCGCTTCCGAATGATTTAAGATTCAGAGGGGAATGACAGAGAAGGGTCTTTTTTTGGTACACTTTCGTTGCGTGGGTGGATATTTTCCGTTTTAGGGAGTCGGAATTCCTTTGTAAGTTTCAAAAATCTACACAGAAAAGTCAGTATCGTTGAATTCTAATGAATTTTAATTTGTCATTTAACATACTATTTTTAATAATCAAAAACTATAGAGAGTAAACCGAAGTGTTAGGGATAGGTGACAAATTTTTCAAAAGAAAAAGAAGAGAAACTTAAAATAATATCTCAAACCATCTCATTATTAAAATATAAACACTATGAGAATTACTTATGTAACTTGAATTAAAACTGCAGAATAATTTTTTACAAGTAATGGAATGAACATATTGTTTGAAATAAACGAGGTCAATTCAATTTCTTATGAAATAAAAGGTTTCAATGATGTCACCACAGAGACTTCGGCCCAGCGAATAAGTTCAAAATGTCTATTATATCCATAATTTACCGAATTACCGGTAAAACCCAGGTAGAAGTACTGGTAACGATTTGAGGCCAAAATTCGCAATTTGCCAGTAAACTGGTTTAACGGTATTGCAATCTCTTGTTGTGAGCTTCCACATGACTGTTCTCAGCCTGGATAGAATAAGAAATTATCATTTTATTGATCAATGTATATTATGTAAAGTATAAAGAGAATCAAATAAAATTAAATTAACAATTAAAACAAACTTAAAAATAAATTTTAACATACAATACAAAATTTGAACAATGTTTAAGTAGCGTGTAGTATACCGCTTCATACAAAAAACAAAGGAAGTCAAATATTATGCAAAGGGAAGTAAAAATCCAAGAAATACACTCTGAAAGAATAGAACAAGGAATCAATTATAATCCACTTTTTCAAGGGCTATAGACAACATTCGATATGGATTCAAATTACTTGTGAAAGTTTTCTGTTAGAAGCTTGACTTTCGTCTAAAAAATCCTCTCATAGCCCGAAATTTCTTAATCAAAGACTAACAAGACAAGTACTACCAACAAAAGAGTTTTTTAAAAGGAACAAACAAACATTATATTGCTAACGAGATTGATTTAAAAATTTTTTAAGGAAAATTTATTAGACATCTAGCAGGTGCCGTCATAAAAATATGTCAATAAAAGAAGGAGAAAGTCAAACTTACCCTAGCCTTGGAGAGAATCAATATGTTCCCACTTTAATCAAAAACTTAAGAAAGTTCCTGCCTGAATAATTCTAAGAAAAACTATTAATTCCTATTCGTAATATAAATAACCAAGAATCTAGCGCCATCTATTATTCGAAAAGAAAAACAAGAATTGGAGATAACTCAATCATTTAGATAAATTATTTTAAAAACCTTCAGTTTCTATCAATGCCTCAATAAATAAAAGGAAAAGGTAAAAAAATAAATTATTAGAAAATATAGCAGCAGCCCAATAATTTGTTTTTCATTAATTAGCTTTTTCATTTTGTTTCTTTTAACAAGATAGGCATAAATTATGTTTTGTACAACTTTAATTTTTCTTTAGATACTTTAAATTAAAGTTTTTTAATGGCACTCTTTCATTATTATTTCAAAACTAGCTGTTACCCGCGACATCGTGTGCAACGAATTTGAATTATTCTTTTTTTAATTCACGAATGTAAATATTTTGTTGCATTTTGAAAGGGGAAGTAAAAGTTCTGACAGTTGATAATACTTAATTGGACGGCTGACAGGAGTGTACTGTACATGTATGCTGATATAGTAATGTAAATTGTTTATCTATGCTAATATACTTTTGTATACCACGTTATTGCACGGATGTAGAGGTTGTGTGGGCTGGACACACGTGAACACACCACATATAGTTGCCCATGCGAAAAGTATGGTTTTTCCAAATGTACGCCTGCCACTTTCAGTGTCTGTCCCTGAGCCTGGCAAATG
>BGPR01004839.1:0-30738 GCA_013235015.1 Araneus ventricosus
TGCAAATTGCCTCTGCATTCGAGAGATACATATTGTATTTACATATTATTTACATATTTCTTTATTCGAAAAACCTCTTGGTCTAAAAAAATCTAGAAAGTCTAGTAAATATAATATAGATAGATAGAAAATCTAGTTTAAATACAAAGCACTTCTCTGCTTGTAAAACGTTGCCAAAATATATTATCAAATTATATTATCACGATTGCAATAAATAATGAGATGCATCGTGGCGTCCAAACTATATCACGTGCATGATATACCACGGACGTAATTTACTACTTTCTATTGAAAAACGGAAATTAATTTGAAATATATGATTAATATAATTTAAAATTTATCGGGAACTATTGATCATAGCGAGATAAATTTTATATCAATAGATAGAAAATTTTATTTCACTATTTTAGAGCTATTAAATTTGAAATTAAAACACGTCAATTACTCTTTTAAATTTAAAACTACTGAAATTTAGGTTCTTTAACAATGAAATAATTCTGTTTAACGTCTCGCAGTGCTATGGCGCGATTTTTATTGTTGGTGACGTCAGAGTGTTACCGAGAGATCTGGGCTATTATATTAGTAATTAACTGACAAAAGAGTTTCAGATTCTTTGAATATCAAGCCTTTGCTTTGAAAACCGACATTACCTCAGTTTAAGCAGATAATTTTTAACATAATTTTTGTAAAAATTTCTATGTAACGTTCTCTGTTAAATTTTGAGTTCGTAAAAGCGTTATAAAAACGAAAATCATCGTTATTGTAAAAATATATATTTTTGAAAGCAGCAGTTAATGGTTTCAGAAATGATTGCAGTTCTTATTATCTTTAAATTTACAGGATGAACTTTCAAAACTATTGTCTTCCTATAAAGTTATAGCTTTCATTTGGCTGAAAAAATTGGCCGAACACATTTATTTCAGCAACAATGCGAAAGAAAAAAATAACATCATATTCGGTTCTTTCAAAATAAGTTTTTAAAACTAAACTGCACAGTGGTGTGCTAATGAAAAAATATTTTAAAAATAAGATTTTTATTGCTCATAAAAATTTTATTACATTATAAAAGTATGCTTTTACTTGCGTAATGGCGTTTGATACATACCTGTAATAGCATGAACAGCTGTAATTTTGGTTAACAAAAAGGCGACATCACAAAGATATGGAAATCTTGCTGTGTTGGAAAGACGTTCAATTCATTAATATTGAGAAAGGTACTTTAATTGAGTTTAATACTATGGTTTCACGAACTTTGAGCAATTATGTCCGTCGCTGTCCATTACTTTTCCCAATAGATACCAACAGAATCTGCAGACTGGGTGACACATGGAAATTTCTTGGCAACACTTCTTTTTAAAATCAAACCAATGTTTAATGTGTAATAGAAAATTTGTTTTGCATACATTATATTCCTTCTAATTTATCATGAAAATTATAACGCACATATCAGTAGCTTTTGTTTCATTCTTATACAAGTTTAATGAGATTATATCTCCTTTTTATCAATTTATACAGTCTTAAAAAGATATCGTGTATGCTTCATAAAATATTTCTACATATGTGCTATTTAAATAGGAGAACATTCTTTTTAACCGAATTAGAAATTATAGCAAAAGGAAGAGATCTTTCGCGATAATTACTGTTTGCTCCAACAATTAGTTTCAAAGGAATTCTGTAACTGCAAGAAAAGAGATCTATTCCTAAAATAGAGTTCATTTATGAAGAGTAATCTCAAAAATTTCTTATTAAATGTCAATTTCCTATAGTTGAAAATACATGTCAAAATTGAGAAAAAGAGATGAAATGGGACAATAAAGAGTAATGGTTAATTTAAAACCGAATTAGAAATTATAGTGAAAGAAAGAGACCTTTCGCGATAATTACTGTTTGCTCCAACAATCAGTTTCAAAGGAATTCTGTAACTGCAAGAAAAGATATCGATTCCTAAAATAGAATTCATTTATGAAGAGTAATCTCAAAAATTTCTTATTAAATGTCAGTTTTCTATAGTTGAAAATACATGTCAAAATTGAAAAAAGAGACAAAATGGAAGTTTAAAGAGTAATAGTTAAATATCCGATATGTTTCTAAGCTGAAAACTATTGTAAGGTTCGGTACAGCAAAAAAATCCCTTTTAATTCAGCTTCATCTATTTCAGACTTACTCTCTTGCAATTCTTTCCAAGAACTCTCATTTTGAATTTTTCTTGATATTTAAATTTATGAGAAGTTCCAGAGATTGTCGTATGAAAAAAGTTAGTCACCTTCACAGTTCTTGCTTAAAATCATTATTTCTTCTTCAAGACATTTAAGAAGGAAGAACTGATGAAGCATAATTATGATAGTAATGATCTATGAATAATTAATATGTTTTGTAAACAAAATCTTTTGAATACTAATTTGGTTATCAGGGTGGAGTGAAGAGCTGGTCTTAGAAGAACCGGTGGGTATCACTTACAGAACGCGTGCAAATCACGCATCGAACATTTTTTGTAATCAAAACCGATAGATATATAAGACTAGATTCAACTGCAAGTAGCATTATCAGTCTATAAGCTGACATCTCATCAAACAACATGATTGCTAAGGTAAGGCGTATTATTATTATAGCTGTCTAAACTTTTGTTATTTCTTTATCGAATTTTGTTCTAATAATTTATATCTAGAAAAACAGAATTTTGATTTTTAGTATGAAATGAAGTTATCACTAAATAAACGTCTAAAATTTTTGTATAAGTGAAGCAAAATTATAAAGTCCAATTAAGTTCGGATTTATTCCTTCTGAACAATTTCATCAACAACATTACTATAAGGAATATACAAAGGTGGTAGAGGGGAATAATTGATTTCAATATGTTTGCATATTAGAAGCATGCAAAACTAAGTTGCTGGATAAAAGCAAATTTATTAAACAAAGAAGTAGAATCAAGTTCCGTTTCTTTCGTTCTATACTGAAGGAAATTTACAAACGACTGGAATATGTATTATTCTTTGCTTTTACCTTGCTCATTTGTGTATTATTTTGTACTTAACGAACAATCTGCATAAAAATATTTAATTTTTTAAAAATTATTTCAACAGAATGAAATATCTGAATTACAAGATTCCTTTATAATTTTTCTCTCAATAATTTTTTGGAAGTTCCATTAAATTTCCATTCCAGTACTATGATCACTACCTAAAACGAGTCGGGTGAAAAAGTAAACCGGTTAAAAGAATGCCTTTTCAATGCATTGAAATTCTTTAGTAATATAAAATTTATGCAATTCAGTTTATCTTAAAATTTCAGTTTAAAAGTAGGATTGGCCAAGAAATACCCAATGTAAATGCCATTGTCAATGTTTCCCTTATACGTTGAAAACCAGTTCATTAACTTAAACCAATTATTTTGGCATAGAAAGAAAATTAAATTGTTCATTTTCTTATTCAACTCTGCTGGGGCTGTGTCGACTCGGCCTCGAGATCGGGGAATTCAAATCCTAGCGAAAGTTCGTCGTGCATGCAAGTCTGATGCACGTTACACCTGCCTTTGTGGATGAGAAGTCCTCATGTTAGCGTTGCATTTCGTAGTAGTTTATACTGGTACAGGTGTCCTCATCGCTCTGTGATCATGGTTTAGAATTTAAAGGTCCGTTCCAAAATCTCCAAACTTAAAAAATACTTACTTTTAGTTATCATAAATCATTTTATTTCTGAATAATCAAATACTTCTCAAATCAATGAATGATGGTCTTGTTTAAAATACCACACTCTCACATATTTTTAATGATTTGTTATTTTAAGCAGGATTTTATGAAAACTTCATGTTTTCAGTTGATGGAACAAAACATTTCCAGTACCTTTATATCAACAATTCTAATTTGCGAGTTTTAGGAACCCTTTCTTAGAAAAGCATAAGTTGTAACCGAACTAAGTGCTTTGTTTCAAGAAAAAAATAAATAATAGGATATTAAAGAGAAATAAGTAAGTACTTGAAACCACGCAATCATGCCATGCATTGATTCAAAAATTATATGATTTCTGAGATAATAAATAAAAAATAATTCTTTGTTGAGGTTGGAAATAACTTCTTAAGCAGAAAGAGAAGAGAAAATCATCCATGAAAATGGTTCAATCAGGTATCGGAAAATTTCCTTTACTAGAAGTGAAAAAAGGAACTAATATGAAATCTCCGATTTCTGAGAGTCTTTATTGTTTTTTCTTTCAGTAATGGTTATTGGAAGTTCAAATAATTATCCATTTTAATTCTCTATCTAAAATGAGAGAAACAAATAAAAAACTTTCTAGAGTTCACTTCCACGATGTATTAAAATACTTCGGTTTTATAGAGTGTATGCAATTCAATTTGTCGTAAAATTTGAGTCCAAAAGTAGGATTGGTCAAAAAGTATCGAATATTAATACTATTATCGAAAATGTTCTATAAACAATAATATTAAAATATGCCTGCCAGAACTTGGATAAAAGGTCTGAAAATGAACCGGAAAGTAATTTCCGCCAATTCTTAATAAACAAATTGACATATGTAATTTATAAATTGAAGATCCGCCGCGTATGGGAGCTGTAGCACGTTAATCCATACTAGGGAACATGTATATTTCTCTCCTGCCAATTCTTAACAAATAAATTGACATATGTATTGTATATTATTATTTTTAAAAAAGTTTTGACTATATTTGTTCTTTTTTATAGGTTGCTCTCCTTCTCGCTGCTCTTGCAGTTATCGATGCCGCCGTTGTGGCTCCCGGAATCATAGCTCCCGGTGTTGCTTCTACTCAAACCGTCGTCTCCATCCCTGGAGCTGTGAGCACTGACAGCAGAATCATCGGAGCTCCTGGAATAATTGGGGCATCTCCCCTTCTCCTCAATGGAGGGCTTATCGGATCTCCAATTGGTCTTCTGGCTCCAGGTGTTATCTTGAAGAAATGAAACTGTGGCTAAATTTCTCTCTGATGACGACTATGAAAGTTTTCGAAGGAATTAATGTTTCTCTATTTCTTAAAAAATAATAAGACGGTAAAATTAACATACTTTTTTGTCAAACTTTTATTGATTGAATTGAATATCTTTCTGCAGAATTTTATCAATGTATGTTAAGTAATTATGTATTCTTAATTTTGTTAAATAAAATATAATTGCAATACATGTCTTGAAATGATTAGATTTAAAGAATATGCAAGCTTTCAAGTGCCAGCATATGAACTGAGTTTGTATATTTTTTTCAAAATTCTGGTATTAACCCCTATTGGGCTGTGATATTAAAAAAAGTATTCATCTTAGATTCATCAAATGTATGGCTACATTCAAAAGTCTCAGCATTTCTAAGCTCAGCTAAAGGTAAGGAAAGACATCTAAACATTTATTAGACAAAATGTTAATATTCTAACTAAAACGCTGATAGCCGAGTAGATTTGAAGTACAATTAAGAATAAAAGGCGGACTGAGCTATAAATATTATACCAAGGTCGAAATGAGTTTTTACAGTCTACTAACACTTTGTCTTTCTACAATTCAAATTGAGATAGTCTTCTCTGAAGGCAATATTCAATCAGCTATTTATTCAAAAAAGTTATTTAAAAAACATGATGTAATTGCTAAAAAGAGAAAATAATAGCGAATGATCGAAATCCTCACAAACTAACAGGACAGGGCTATTTAGAAAAATAACTTTCAAAACAATGATCTGATACAGTAGAATACTCGAGCTTTCTTGGTGTTTTCTGATTTAATTTTGTTTAAATCTTATTTTCATCTCTCGTCCACTTTTTACTCAATAACTCAAGATATGTTGGATATTTCTATTTTATGGAAAGGATTTAAGTTATGTCTGCAGAATTCAATAAAGTTTATATTTCAACAGTATTTTTAACATTTTAAGAATATTTTCCAAGACAAATTTGCAAAACAGTTATTATGACATGTGAATTTCTGACAGTCTTAAAACACACTTATAATGGCTGTTATTGAATTCATTTTTATCTAAAATATTTAATCCATTTCCAACCTTTGCTTTAGACCGACTAAAATTAAAGTTTTTTTATTTCCCTAATATACTAATATTTTAATTCAAGCATCAGAAACCAATAATTTTTGTCTAAAGCCTTAAGAGATTTTTTCATTAATTCTGGTGTAACTTAGGAGGCTAGAGTTTCTTTGTCTACATAGAATATCAGGTAAAATTAGTGGAATCGATAAATAGCACAAACAAATGTTGAACATAACTGAATAATTAAGAACCAAAGACGTATTTAAATCTCTGTGATGCTGAGAAAATAGTCTGTGTAATGAAAACCAATTTAATCTATAGACCAAAACTGAAGAAATGTTCTGCGAAGAAGCTGATATAGAAGAAAGCACGAGAAAATGATTCTATGGTTTTTATGATCTCTATGAAAAAGCAGAGGTGTGACCATTTTTCTGGCTGGTTAATTAAAATCAAATTTTGATAGAATGTAGTAATATCTAATTGCTTTTGATTTCTGTTAATAAAAATCAGGGCCAAGATGTCAGCCCTTAGGGGAGGAGGAGAGTTTAATTCAGCGGCGAATCCAGGGGGGCTATCGGGCTACAGCCCCCCTCTCCCGAGCCAAGCCAGAATTCTTGATTTTATTTAACATCATTACAACTGTTTTTTCTTAATTTCTCTCTTTTTAAAAAATAATAAAAACGTTTCAACGTTACTTTCTGGCTTGACAGGTTCAAACATTTTCCTACTTTTGTAGTCATTCCACTTATACTTGTAGCTTTGACGAGGTCAAAGACATTTTTTGGCTAGTTATTTCATTGTAATTTTTATCAAATTATCGAAAGTATTGTATTGTTTTTTATAATTCTTATTGTCAGGTGAGAAAAGTCTGTAAAGTTAAAGAGTTTTGGTTTACTTTAGCCTTGAGGTTTGACATTCATCACGACGATACAAAGTTTTTATGATCTCAGCCCCCCCCAGACTTAGATTCGCCACTGGTTTAATTAGATATGGTTAATGGATTTAGGGTGCAATTTCAGGGTTCTCATAAATGATATCGTCGTACACAGCAAACTATCTCAAACAATTGTATTTTCAATCCAAGAATGTCGTTACCTCCTGCTCCCTGATTACACTGCGCTGCATGAAAATCGGCCCCGACACCATTCCTGCAAATTCTTATGTAAAATGACCCTCTGAATCCGAATATGACCCCCATTTTGCCCCATCACCCACCGTTTCCTCGGAAAGCCTCCCCCCTATTTTTATCACTGTCCGGTAATTTTATGGCCATTAATTTGATTTGGAGGGGTAAAAGGATTATTTTATCCGTTAAATGTCTTCTGAGGGGCTACAGAGGTGAAAAGTTCTAAAATATGAACATTTGTAACAAGGAGGGGATTTGGGAGGGATTTTCCCCCTTAAATTTAAAAAAAATTAATAAAAATGACCGGTTTTTCTGATTTGTTCTCGCAATTTTTTTCACTTATTTTCTACATATTCCAGCTCCCAGCCCCCTCCTTTTCCTCACCCAAACACCCCATATAATAAAAATATATAGCAACAATTTTGGCTAAAAACGGGTAAGGGGGAGAGGTCCCGAAACCATCACAAGAAAGTTTCGAAGATTCAATGTACAACGTTGCCGCTCTTTATTTTTATCACTGTTATGTAATTTTACGGCTATGAATTTGATTTGGAGGGGGGAAAGGATTATTTTAACACTAAAATTTAAAAATAAAAATATAATATATAATAAATAAAATTAATGTATAAAAATAAAGTTTGGAAGTTTCACTGTACAACGTTGTCGCTTTTGCACATCAAACTCGGATTAAGCAAACAGTTTGTGAAAGCAATGGATAAGACAGGTGATGGATTTAACTTTTTGAAAACTAAATTTCCTCGTCTTAGTGAGTCTAAAATCAAGGAAGGAATTTTTGTGGGCCCCCAGATTAGACAACTTTTTAAAGATTCAACGTACTATATTATAAATTACATTTATTATATTTTATATTATATTATCTATTATTATTATTATTTATTATATATTATATTATATTATCTATTATTATTATTATTTATTATATATTTTTATTTTTAAATTTTTTGTGTTAAAATAATCCTTTCCCCCCTCCAAATCAAATTCATGGCCATAAAATTACATAACAGTGATAAAAATAAAGAGCGGCAACGTTGTACAGTGAATCTTCCACACTTTCTTGTGAGGGCTTCGGTACCTCTCCCCCTTACCCGTTTTCAGCCAAAATTGTTGCAATATATTTTTATTATGTGGGGTGTTTGGGTGAGAAAAGGGGGTGGCTGGAAGCTGGAATATGTAGAAAATAAGTGAAAAAATTGCGAAAATAAACCAGAAAAACCGGTAATTTTTATTGAATTTTTTAAAATTTAAGGGGATAAATCCCTCCCAAATCCCCCTTGCTACAAATGTTCGTATTTTAGAACTTTTCACCTCTATAGCCCCTCAGAAGATATTTAACGGTTAAAATAGTTGTTTTCCCCCTCCAAATCAAATTAATGGCCATAAAATTACCGGACAGTGATAAAAATGGGGGGAGGGGCGTCCCGAGGAAACGGTGGGTGATGGGGCAAAATGGGGGTCATATTCGGATTCAGGGGGTCATTTTACATAAGAATTTGCAGGAATGGTGTCGGGGCTCGAAAAAAAAATTTTTTGCAGCGCAGTGTTATCCTCCTGCTCAGAAGTTCACATTTTAATTTTCAGTTTGTTTCAGGTGTATATTCGAACAGAGTAATTGAGGGTTTTTTCAATCAACATAAAGCCCTGTCTTATACATTTCATTCAGCTTTTGTTCATTTGCTCTGGTTATGAAAACATTCGATCTCTCGGACAAACCTGAATAACAAAAATGACAAAATATTCAGATATTCTTGAATAAAAAAACTGAATAAATAATATTGAAAAATTAAAACAGCTTTTTTTGTTTATGTATATTGCAAATAAGAGTTTTATTTGAAAATGTCCAACTCCCAGCATTTTGATATTATCGTCATGTGGCTTCTGCATTCAACGATTCAAACTTATTCCAGTGCAAAGATACCGACAAGAAAATGCCGATCAGATCAATTCATATTCATTTTTGATACCTCAAGAGTAACTCTCTAATTTAATATCGAATCTCATTATGGATTTGAAGGAATAAAATGGACGTAAATTCTCACCAATGAGTATCGTATCGTGCAGTGTTAGATGTTAAATGACATGCACAGTTCCGTGACATTATTTGAATACACCTCTTTTAAAACAGATTAACATAATAGCGTCAAAGCAACTTGTTCATGGGGTATATATTTTACTTGACATACAAGTTCGTAATTAAATCGATAACTTTTACATTTAAAATTTACCTATAATTAGGAACTATATATTAAATAAATTATAAAATTACCAGATCTGAAAGGTTGTATGAAATGTATACAGGAATAGTAATTATTTTATATAGAATTTCTTTGAGTCGAAGATGGAAAGCAGCAGTGTTTCTTTTAAAAGCTTTTAGTGTAGATAATTAATAGTAAGCAATGAAACTGCTAATAATTTCAATAGACCTACAACTGAAAATCAGATAAAAAACACTAAATAGTGTAATACTAAATACTAAAAAATAATATTGAAAGAATTCAACATGCCTAACATTTATTTTTTTATTGAAAATTAAAAGAGTTACATTTTCACAATGCTACAAAACTGCAGAAAAAATGCATAAACTATTTTCTCATTACAGTGCTCCCATCCTGGTCGTACAACAGTGATTCTCCAGAACAGTTTTCTGAGCCATTGTTTTTAGAATATATTATTAAATGCTTATTCATCGCGATGCAGAGTTATTTCATTTTAAGAATCTTCACTACAAAACTAAAATCTTTTTCGCGTATTGATTTTAATAAAAGGGAAAAAATATGCTTCTAGGAGAGAATTAAAGAAGTTCTGAACAAATTGCAAAAGATAACCATGCTTGAATAGCAATGAATGACTTGCTACTACATATCTGAATCAATTAAGAGAATTTGCTTTGTCTTAGCTAATTCCAATTTATTTTATTAAATGAATTTAAGATTAAGAATTTAAAATAAATTCATATCTTCACGAAGCATTTCGAAAGATTCACATTTTTACCTGTGAGGATTATATAATAATATATTTCATGGATTGAAATGGAATGTTAAGTAAAATATGATTTAACTGCTAATCTAATGTATTGTATATTAAAGTCGAAGCTCGTTTTGCTGTACTGGAGCACCTCATGATTTTTAAATCATAACAAAATACATACTATTATTTAATATAATTACATAAAATTAGCGAGGTTTCGTTTGAAGGATAATATTAATTTTTAAAAGGCTTAATCTTCGTTTCTGCATTAATTTTAATTTGCCTCCAAAGACAATTATTTCAGAAAGAAAGGCAATAATTATATACCTTTCATATACACTACTAATTATACATACCTTCCTTGTTTAAATGTCTCTGATTTATCTTGTATGCATACATCGCGACCCCTCCCTTTGTACACCTATGGATATAATCCTTCTTGATTATTATGAATTCCTTCTAGAATCTTTGATTTTTCTCCTTTTTTTCCTCCTTTGTACATCTATGGATATAATCCTTCTTGATTATCATAAATTCCTTCCAGAATTTTTTTATTTTTCTCCGTTTAGAGGCCTTGCTCGAAGTCTGGAATTTTTTCCAAAAATATTTTATATTAGTAACAAAACCAATCCTCAAAATCTTGCAGAAATGAAATTCGACGTGGGAGGGGAGTATTTCGGAATGACTCATTTCTGGTTAGAGTAAATTCTAGGAACGAATAAGAATCATATAGCCATGTAGTATCGGAATCTATCAACGGCTAATGCGCTGAGAACAAGAGAAGTAACAAACCTCACTTAACAATATGCGTTTTAATAATGCAAGTTTTATTAATGCATAGCTTTTTGCGAAATAAACAGAACAGAAAGTTGTTCAAAGTTGCATCTGCAAGACATGCTTATCATTGTGAGAACCTAGAATCATACATTTTCTCTATGATTCATTGAAAAGTTAAATAACAGTGGCAGCTTTAGAGAAGCGTATTCATAAAAGTATGTCAAAACCTTCAGTTGACTCTGCCAAAAGTAATCACGGTTCGATATGTCCAGCGATCCTGTTAGTGATTTTAACGGATCACCAAGTCTTCTCCATCTTTGTCCGAATGACATTTTAGTATAGATTTTGTCATGGTTGAAATATGCGAAGACCATAATTGTGCTGAAACCATATTTCATGGATCAGCGAATGCTTCACCAGATATTTATCCAAATTTCTAGCAAAACTTCCTCCAGAAACATTTGAAAACTCCATCCTCTAAATCTTCCAGGTGCGATGTTATTTAATGGTCTACCATAATGTCAAAACAATAATTTACAGCAAGTGTTCGTGTACAGCACGGTGGTTCTAGTGTGTGAAATCGAAGACTCACTATAAAGTTTCTGTCTTTTTATTTCTATACGATTCCGATTCTTTTGTGAGAACTGTAACCACGCCAAAAGTTTGTTTGACACTTGGCTTAATGAACACCTGCGTATCAGATATCATGACATTTAGGAATAGAATAACAACGGTTAGGAGCAGGAGAATAAACTAAAATGAGAAACTTTTTCTTTTGAAAGACCTTTTAAAACTGATTTATTTTGACACAATTCTTTTTATTGTGCTTTTGAAATTCTTGAAGAGGGACGACTTTTCATTAACATATATAACATTTCATAAAGTGGCATATTTATTACATTAAACAACAAATATCTCGAATCGGCGATAAAATTAAGTTATATGAATTTTTTTATAACTTTTGTATGGTTTATTGTAGAAGGTTTACTAAGTCAGAGTATTACAGAGGAAATAAAAAATAATTGTTCAGAGAGTTTATTCATGGTTCTTAATGGTGATTAAAAAATGTGAAATAGGAAATGTTTTGTAGGAAAGAATAGTTTTCATAACATTGAAATATGAACTACAAAAAGCAAACGTTATAAATGTTAGATCAACCAAAATATTGAACAGATGTTATAGTATAGAGAGTATAGTATGAAAAGAGTATGAAAGAGTTGTTGACTTAAGAACTCAGTTTTGTTGAAAGATTCCCAAACTTTCTAGAGAAAGATTATCATTCTATATTCTCTGCGTAGAAAAAAAAACCATAAGAAAGGCACAGTTTGTGTCCGCGCCGTAGATTTTTCATGAGAACGTCGGGATAAAATCATAAAACAAGTGTTTCGTATTAATATGTAACTTAATTACATATTAATACAATATTTACACAGAGTAGTATAATGGTTACAGAATAGATAAATCATAAGCTACCACAGACCCTTGCTACATACGATAAACTTGTGATTTATCTATTCTGCAACCATTATACTACTCTGTGTAAATATTGTATTAAGGAGATTGATGATTAAATTACATATTAATACGAAATACTTGTTTTATGGTTTTATCCCGACGTTTTCATGAAAAAGTCTACGGCGTGGATCCGAACTGCACCTTTCTTATGTTTTATTCAGAGTAGCTTTTGATGGCGCCATCTGTTATAGAACCACAGTTCGAGTATGCGCAGTAAAACATTTTTTACTACAAATGCTCATAGTTCCCCGTAATATTCAAATTTTTGAATTCAAATTTTAATACATTGTTTCTTTTACGTATTGTCAAGTATTCTGTAACTTTCGTACAATTCGAAGGAAAACTCTGCATGTTATAATAAAAAAACATGCGGAGTTTGAACTTTTCAATTTAATACCGATTTTTTCTTATAGTCTGATAAATATTTTTTATGTCTCACTTTGGGTCCTAGTAACACTCCTCAAGCTCTTTAAAATGATACCAGAACCAACCTCCTAGCTAAACGCGTTTCCACGCTACACTTATTTATAACCTTACATAAAACTAATTCATAACAATCACGCGCATGCGCCTGCACTGGTTCGATGACGGCACAGGTAAAACAAATACTATGCGACAAACTCTTACAGATATGTTCTATCCGTTGTGAGGTCAACCATTCTTTCCGCATTATTAGTCTCGTAGTTACTAGCGATTTGAATCTGACGGTCACACAAGAAAGTTAGACCGACTATCACTATAACGAGCGGAAAGACGTTTTCACGTCAAAAAAACTAGTTAAAATCTGAAGAGGAAGAGAAATTCGAATGTTTTGACTACAAAAATTTGGCTTTTCAGATCTACTCTCCATTTATGTCAAACTGAACTCCTTAAAAATTCAAAAAAACCCAGTTAAAATCTGAAGAGGTAGAGAAATTCGAATGTTTTGACTACAAAAATATGGCTTTTCAGATCTACTCTCCATTTATTTCAAACTGAACTCCTTAGAAATTCAAATAGATCCTATTTCCAATAGGATCTATTAAAATATTAACGGACAATTATAGTCTCAGTCATATAAGTAATTATTTGCCGTGTATTCGCTTTAAAAATCAAGCGTTTCTGTAAATTTCCTCTGAAGGAAGAACAGAAGATTCTAAAATTATAATAATATTGATTTATGAATAATTAACATGTTTTGTAAACAAAATTTTGATCTTCTTGATTGATAATTTGTTTGTTGATTTGGGTGGAGTTCGGAGCTGACCTTAAAAGAACCGGTGATGACCACTCAAACAGTGCGTGCAAATCACGCATCCAGAGTATTTTTGTTTCAATTGATGGGTATATAAACTTGGATTCCCTCACTGTCAGTATTATCAGTCGTACAGCTGACATCTCATCATCAAACATGATTGCTAAGGTAAGAAATCCTTATTCAATAATTATTTGAAAAACCTATTACAACTTAATTGTAATTTCTTTGTATTTACTTATGATGGCGAAAGTGCAATTCTTCTTTTAAAGTAAAAGTTCTCAATACATACTTTCATGGAACTTTTGTAGAAACTAATTTATGTTACTTTGCAAAAGTTTAAAAATTCGAGATAAAAATTAAAGTTTACTGCGAAATATTTATTCTCATAATAAAACAGGTGAGATTGAATAGTTAAAGAATTCAATTTTGCTTTTTTGGAATGTTGATGAACACTCAAAAAAAAGTTGCAAGTACATTAACTTATAACTTTTAAAAAAATCTTCGCTTTTCCTTGAAATGATAGTTTTCTTTAGATTTGATAAACTTTACTTATAAGGAAGGACTCTGCAAAAGTAATATTACGAATCATTATTTACATGTATGCGAAGTATAATTAGAGAAATTACAGAATCTGTCAAAGTATTAGACCTCGAAATTGCGACAAATATTAGCGATTCCAAAAAGAAAAAAAAATTCGACGTAAGGCTGTCTCTGTGAAAAGGTCGCTGGGATTGAAGGGCGTAAACTTACTCACATTACTCAACTTTGACTTTCTGTGACTAAAGTAGCTCTATGTGACTATTAACTGTATAGTCTAAAGGGACTATTAGTCTAGTGTGATTCTATTTATGTAAAATTCTTCGTGATTTCACCAACTTTGCAACTCGACTGTGACTAAACCGTAATTACAAATTCTAAAATTATTTTTGCAATCTTCCATGTCTACCTTTCTCTGTTAATTGTAACTACAACCAACTTTCTATGTTATTTGGTTGCGAATCTATAAGCTTTTAACTTTACCACGAAATTCGACGTAATTCAACAATTCTTGAGTAATATTTCGCGTGAATCTCAGATCGATGAATGAATTTCCTTAGTCTGAGTGCGCGCACATCGGTCGCTGTGACGGCATCAAAATTTTTACTGATTTTAACCAACTTTGAAGTTCGTCTGTGACTTAACCGTAATTCCAAATTCTAAAATTCTTTTTGCAATCTTCAATGTCAACCTTTTTCTGTTAACTAAAACTAACTCCAACTTTCTGTGTTATTTGGTTGCGGAGCTATAAGCGTTTAAAAATACCACGAAAAGCGTCATAATTTTTTCCTCTCCCGACCACTATGGATTGACGTAAGTCTACGTCAGAAAACCATTTGTGGAATAATAGAGGTAGGATGACAAATATGGGATAGAGGTACCATAGGTCGATTTATCCTCTATTAAGTGCTGCGACTTAGTAGAAACAATGCGAAATGGTTCCTATTGAGCTGCTATTATGTTAACCCTCTGACTTCTAAGAGTTCTCAAAATCTGAGTTCAGTTGTCTACGGAGGTTAGCTTACTAATTGATCTCTGGAACGGATTTGTCCGCCCGTTCCCCCTCTTCTCCTCACTACGGGTGGTGGGAGATACGAATGGCAGGCCTTTCATCTCTCCCTTAAGGGTCCCTTTAATTACAACTTTAGATTAAATAAAATCTTTTCATATATTTATTACTTATTGTTTTTATTTACATTCGCTTGTTACCCATCCGAAGAAAATATTTAATAGTTTTATAGGTGTGCATCTCTATCTCTATCTCTACTAATAATAAAAGAGAAAGTCTGTCTGTGTGTGTCTCTGTTGGCGGTGTACAGAAGAGACCGTAGAACATAGAGCTACCAAATTTGGCACAGATATACTTTGGATGCTGTAGATGTGCACCTCGGAGCCGTTTTTTCGAAATTTTAATTAGAATTCTAATTAATTACAAATCAAGCGAAATGTTTGCGTTTTTCCTTAATAACTTCCGAAAATATTACAGCACAAAACTCATTTTTACGCCATCTGAAAGTGCAAAAAATTACCTTTACAATGATATCAATTAAGTTGCCGTACAATTTTTTCTCTAATTTTCATAACCTTTAAAAATATTTTTTGGCATAATTTACAACAATAATTTTCTTTGTTGCAACGCATTTCGAACCGCTTGCATTGTTTAACTAAATATTTAATTCCGTGTTTCTCTTTCATTGTTGAAAGCTAAGGTAATATCCTAATACATTTTGCTTTCATATTTTATTTGATCAATTATTTTTTGTAGAATATGTAAACCAAGCTCTCAGAGATTTTAGGTGTATGAAGATATATATCCAGTAAGCTAAATGATTATGGTTGCTTTGCTTTTATTCTTTTTTCAGTAAGTTTTAATTCAGTAAACATGCGGCTGGCCATAAAATGTGCTGCACCATTTTAATGTTGAAATCGAATGCATATTTTGGAAGAGGAATAGGAAAGTGAAGATGGCGCTGACAACATGGAATTAGAGGTTACATGGCATGGTCAGTTATTTGACTCCTTTAGGGACATTTATGTAGACAATGAAAAGAACAGGTGCAAGGCCATTAAAAAACATGGGTTAAATATCTACTACAATCTGCTTACGGTGTTATGAGAACCATGAATATAAAATGATGCAAGATTCAATTGAAATCATATTCCCGGAGAACAAGCTGGTCGCCGAAGGCGGCTAGTATTAAATAAAAATAATAAAAACTATTGTGCAATTTAGAGAAAAAATTGCTCGGTAATGTAACTATAAAAAATAGAAAGAGATTTTTTAACATTTTAAAATTTCGTGAGAATTGTTCTTAGCAGATAATAGATTCCGTTGTTATTGCTAAAAGATATCAAAATTATAAAATCTTAAAGCAAGTGAAAAAGTTGCATTTGGATACTTTTAGTGGATATTTTTGGTGTTAATGTAGAGTGTTTGATTACATAACACAGAGACAACATCTATTTGACCACTTGCTATAATCAATTTCTTCTGTGAATGTGTGCAAGAAAATTAAGGGGAGAAACTAACAAATTTTTTAGAAAGCAATAAAATCGCAAAAATGATTCCATTCCATTTTCAATTTAATATCTGATTATATTATGATCTTATTATATGATTATTTCAATAATTGATTATCAGAATTCAATTCTCAAAATGATCGTAATGGTTCAATTCAGATTTAAACTTAGAAAATTTGGCGTTGAATATCGAAGAATCGATTGAAGTGAGATTTTAAAGTAGTTTTATGTGATTCAATGCACTCCAACTGTCAAATCAAATTAAGTTTATATAAATTTTAAAATAATAATTCTAATCTGGACAGATTATCAAAATAAAAGAAATTCTTAAAGAATGGAGAAAAATTTACAAGATTTATATTTTATTTAAAAATTCAGTACGAAAATAGGTACTTATTGTAAACAGGCATTTAAAGTTAAAATATTAATGGAATTGACGAAAACGTCGATAGATATTGTTGAATAATGTAGAATACTATTGTAATGGATTGACTTTATTGGTGACATATTTTATCTGAAGCAAAAGCTTGCAAAATCTACAATTTTAAATAGATTAGCTTTCCGCTGATATAATATTAGTTAACTTTATGACGTAATGCCTAATTCAGCCATATTTGCTTTCTTTTAAAGAATAATTTTTATAAAAGCTTTGGAAAATCCTTGCACATTCACCACAATAATTCTACATATTTAAAAAAGATGATTATTTTTTGGATAATTTAGATCGTTTGTTTTCCATACCAAAAACACTGATTGTAAACTACGATGTAATTTTTTGCAACCTCTGTAATAGATATTGTTTGATTTCTGCTATGGATCAGAATATGCGTATTTTTGAGAAAAAAATCATATTCACAACCAAATAATTTAAAGTAAATGAATCATATTTTGTTAATTAAAGAAAATTTGCCTTCCAAAATTTACTAAGCAGCATGACAACGGAAATAAATTTACAATCATTCTTACAAATTAAACGTGCATGAAGCATTTAATAATTTTTAAAAATTTTTAATTTATTTTGTGGGGGTCTTTTATGGGTCCAGTAAATAAATTAGTGTAACAGTTATTCATTTTAAGTTTACGTTACATATAGACTGTTTACACAAATAATTTCAAAAATATAACAAGCAAAAGGAAGAGAATTGTTCATGGAACGCAGCGCGCTCCATCGTGTGATCTGAATTGAAGTTCAGAAGCTTCAAAGATCACTGTCTCTGACGTCAGTTACATTCAGTTATGGCTAACGTTACAAGAGAGACTACAATTCGTCTTTTTTTAGGTTGCTCTTTTTCTCGTTGCTGTTGCAGTCATCGATGCTGCCGTGGTGGCTCCCGGACTCTTGAATGCCGGAATCCTGACGCCTGGAGCTGTCACTCAATCTGTCGTTGCCATTCCCGGGGCCGTCAGCACTGACAGCAGGATCATCGGCACTGGATTGGTTGGAGCATCACCCCTTCTCCTCAATGGCGGAATTATTGGTCTGAATGGCGGAATTCTCGCTCCAGGTGCTATCTGGAAGAAATAAATCTACCATAAAGCATTTCCTTCATATCCGATGACGACTACGATTGGTTCCGATGACTTAATGCGATTGGTGCATCTTAATAAATTTACATTTTAAAATAAAAAATTCAATTCAAAGTAATGGATTTAACAGTGTCTAAATTTATGTGTGTTGAAGTTTATGTGTTCTAGAAATCCAATTACTATCAATAAAAAATGAAATTGCTTTATATGTCTGGAATTTTTATTTTAGATACTGCACAATATTAAGAATAGTATGTATTAATATATTTAAACTATTTGCGATATTCCATTAGTAATTATAGGTATATATTACAAATAGAAAGCTGATTTGAGCAAGATAGATGGATTTATTCTTGAAGTGAATCTGAAGTTATCGGTGTTTTTTCTCTACATAAAATGTAAAACTGCATTTATTGGAAAAAAACTGAACCCAAATCAAATTAAAACAACAAAACAATTAATATTTCGTAATGAATAATAGTAAATATATCACATAACTGGAATATCAGAAGAGAATCTGCATTTTTGCTTCTAATTTACTCTATAGGCTTTTAAGCCGAAGTGGCAACCTAGTTTCTGTTTTTAAGACATTTATTGCAAATAATTTCAAATCTTGTTGAAATACCTCATCTTATTTTTATTTCGAGAATAATTAAGAGTAGAAATTTGAACAAATTCTATTGCTTAAGATGAGTTTTTAATCTCTATCTCCAAAGAAATCCCTAAATGTATGAAGAGTATTGAAAAAGATGGCCTTACATTCGTCATCATGCAAACATATTTTTTATTATATAGTTCTTTGAACTAAAACTTTACTTAAATCGTAGTTTCCTTTTATTCAATAAAACGAATAGAGAAATATCTTATATAATATCTCGAATCGATAACAGAATCGATTATCAAATCCTAGTAATAGAATCAGTCATATCTTGAATCAGAGAGGCATACATTTGAAAAACTAACTCGTTTCTGCAAACAGTCCCTACATGCATATTCTAAAACATTTTATGGCAATGCTAAAACTATTCATAATTTGTTTCTATAGCCTTGGAAGGTTATTATTAATTCTAGTGTGACATAAATTTTATTCTGATAATCTTCCAATTGTGTGCAAAAAGATAAATTTCTTTTATCAAACCTCTTACCACTAGTATCACATTTCAAGATATTCAGAAATATGGCAAATGAATGAAATATTCTAGTAATAAAAATTAAGTTATACTACTCTCTTCTGCTTGATGTATTCTGCCGTAAAAACCATAGTCATGGTATCATTAAATCATATACGCTCAGAAACAAAACAAAGAAAAGAGTACGTATATTAAAGAAAAATACAATGTGTCCGAGAAAGATCTTTATTATTCTGAACATTAATAACAAAAATACGAAAACGTGAAATGAAATGAAGTTTTGGTAAAAAGAATTTTATTCGCTTTATTTTTGAGATTACAAATACAAGGATCAAACACATAAAAAGGTTAGTTTTCCAAAATTGGAAGAAATACTGTTATATTTTTATAACTGAGTGAATTATCTTTGCGCTTTAATCTGGCAAGATATTTCTTCGTTTCAACTTTCTTGAACATTTTCTTGGCTTTTATTCGAAAACTTTTGTAATTGAAGGAAAAAAAGACCCATCATTTTTAATTTACTTTCTTTCAGTTTAAATAATTCACTATGTGTTGCTAAACACATCTGAAAATCTCTCTTAGAGCTCTCTTTAATGTGCATAATATTTACATGCATTTTCGAAAGCATAGCACAAATATTCGGGAAGATATAAATGTTTCTTTAAAAAAATCCCAAATTTTTCGGCATGTATTTTGATTATAACATGCGGAGTTTTCATTCAAATTATTCGAAACTTGCAGAACACTTGACAATATGTTACAGAAGTATTGTTTTAAACTTTGAAGTACATACGTTGAATATTACAGGAAATATGAGTGTTTGTACTAAATAATTTTTTACTGCGCATCTGCGAGAAGCAGCGGAATTTTTCTTTCATAACTTTAAAGCCAAATATATAGAGCAACTTTAAAAAAATTCCAGTTGAATCCAGCAAAAATTCAGAAACCTGTCGGCATTTCAGTGAGGTGAATTTAAATTTCTTTTTGAGAGAAGCTAAGTGATGAGGGTTCTTGTACAAACTAATATTTTTTAAGTTTGAATTTTCGAACAGTAACATTGATTTTTAGAAAATTGAATATCATGAATACCACCGTCATGCACACTTATAAATTAAATACATTGTTTAAATTGCATTTCTTCGAATACCATTCGAATATTCAAGTTTAGAAAATATCAGTTTGTGCAAGAACCGTTATTATTTAGCTTCTCTTCAAAAGAAATTGAAATTTAACACACTGAAATGCCGATATCCACCTGAATTTTAATGGGATTCAACTGGAATTTTTTTTAAAGTTGCTCTTATATCTGGATTTGAATTTATGAAAGAAACATTCCGCTGCGTCTCGCACATGCACAGTAAAAAATTATTTAGTACAAACACTCATATTTCCTGTAATATTCAACGTATTTACTTGAGATTTTAATAGAATACTTCTGAAACATATTGTCGAGCGTTCTGCAAATTTTGTATAATTTGAATGAAAACTCTGCATGTTATAAGCAAAACACATGCGGAAAAAATTGGGATTTTTAAAGAAAACCTTTATATTTTCCCGAATATTTGTGCTGTGCTTATGAAAATACATTTAAATATCATGCACATAAAAAATAACAATTGATAAAAGTTGCATCTAGTAATCAGCTTTCTGTGAAACAGGATGGGTGAAACTCCATTTTCGCCTTCATCCCTTTCTGGTGGTCCCCCTAATTGCTCGCGTGACAGACTCTTCACTGAAAAACGTGTATGATACTCGATTGAATGTCACACATTTCTCCAGAACTGATTTCGAAGCATAGTTTTCGTATTAATTGCAAATTTCTCGCATTTTGCGAAATTTTCCTTAATTTTTTACACCAGTGTAGATTAAGTTCCCATTTGACTGAATTCATTCTGTCATGTTTTTTCCAAGTGGATAATACTTCATGGCCTAATTAGAGTGAAATCATGTTTTTGAAATTTGTTTTGTACGAGAGTTTTCCCCATTTCTCGAAATATCTTATAGAACTGATAGTTTCATTTGGATGCAGTATTCCATAAACTAGGAAACATAAAGAGTAATAAAAATAATAGCCCAAATTGGAAGGGGTACATTTACAAAATGTAGAAAAGTTACAAATTTAGTTGATTAAGCACTTTAAAATTAACACTGTGAAGCTGCAATTAGCATAAGTTCATAAATGCTTCACATGTTCACACCAGAAAACCTAACCGATATCTAGTCGGCATTCAAACTCATCTACACTCTTTGCATCGAGTTCTCCATTACTTAATGTGACTATACGTCCCGTTTTGAACGGGAAAGTCTCTTTATTTCGCAGCTTGTCCAGTTGTCCACAAGCAAAGCCAAATGTCCCGTTTTCGGAAAGAGAGCAACCCACGATAACAATTTCAAATAAGAAGGCGCCTAAAATCAAAAAATCCGACGGCAATGTCTAGTATCCCAGCGATGACGTAGCATGCGCTATACTTGTCACACATATGTAAGTTGGTCAGAAGCCTGCTATCTCGCACTTTGTTCTAACTTAACATAACATTAACTAACTTATACATCACACCACATGAAGTGACAAAATGAAACACTGGGAATATTTTAAGCAAAAGTCGTTGGGTGGAATTGTTCAAACACTTTCACGCCAATAATTTAAATCATTCGAACTTCTTGGCACTAATTTATCTGTGGAAAGGTTGTTTTTCCTTATGAATAAGTCGTGAACGAGATAGAAAACACAGTTGCAAGTAGAAATTTATAAAACATTATTAATTACCAAAGTAAATTCATTAGCGAAAACAGAGATCTTTTCCGGCCTCCCTAGCCTTCAACTTCCCAGCGAGCTGAACTAAGTAGCTCAATCACCGGACATTCCACCTCCAAATAAAAGAAAGGTATTTCAACATCCAAAGAAAAGAAGACTATTACGAACTAATAGTGTAAAATGAAAATGCCTGTGCTGTACATAGTGTATATATTTCCGTCTTTTTGTTTATCTTGTTTTTCTTTTCCTTAAATAAAATTCCCGTGTCTTGCCCATCAAACCGTTCAGTGACCTTTCTGGTCACGGGTACGGATGTAAAGGACGGCGTTCTGTTCTGCACATTAATTACCAAAGTTAATTTTATAGAAATCTTGTGAAGAATTTCGTTCTTTTATATAATTTATACCAAATATACTGAAGCAAAAATTTGCTCTACATAAAAATAAAAAAATCACATGAATTATTTATTTTCACGTGTTTATTCCTGATCTTTTTTTAATAAATAAAAACTGAAGAAATATGTGTTTTCTTGAATTTGCATATAATTAAATCAAAATTAAAGAATGTCCAGTTTTGAGGGGAAAAAATAAAAGGTCACTTTATCATTACTGGATGGAGTTTGTACCATTTAGAAGCGCCAAGCAGCTGTAGTGCGAGCTGCAAGAGCATGCCGTGTTGGCGCAAGGCGATGAAAAAGCTCAAGAGAGAATTACGATATCGGACATCAAGGAATGCAGTTTGCTTTTAAGAACTAATCGGTAATTAAGACGACGGAATTACATTAGTGATATTAAATGTTTGTAAATATTTCATGTACAGTAAAGCCTCGGTTAATCGAACTCGGGTTGTCCGATAATGCCTTTGAAATCGCAATTCCAAAAAACACATACTAAAATACACAGGAATAATCGCGAAGGCTGGAGCGCGCTGGCTAGGGAAGAGGTGAATGTCTAGTCTGTAAACGTAATTTTAACTTTAATAAAGAATATATATTCTACACTTATATAAGTGTAGCCTACAAAGAGTGTTTTAATTAGTTTTACACTCAGGGCCATCTTATCCAATGGACTAATTGGGTTGCAGCCGAGGGGCGCCATTGATCCAAAGGCGCCTAAAAATTTACGATAGTGATTTTATTTTAATTTTGAAACAAAAAATATATTTAAATAAATTTTTGATTTGTTAAAATTAAAGATTGATGAGGAATTTTAACTAGACAATAAACGATTTTGTAATGTTACATGAAGAAGTATATATCATTTCAAAAAATATCCATGCAGAGACTACGAGTGAGAAAAATCCTAAATTATACGTGTAATAGAAGGTACCTACGTTACGGAAGCGTACTTGTAAGATCATGTTTTGCAAAATTGTAAAGCGTTAATCAGAACATGTTTTTTTTGCTTCTCAATTATTGTATTAGGTAGGTATTTTCGATTTTTTGCTTCTCAATTATTGTATTAAGTAGGTATTTTCGTTGGACCACAGGCTCTCAAATTCTTAGTTACGGTTCTGATGGGGGATCAAATTTCTCTAGCCCAGGGCGCTAAAATTTGTTAAGACGGCCCTGTTTACACTAAAAGAAATTCAGAAACATTCTGTGATTAGACACAAAATAGTAATAGATGTTCACAGCTTAACTGAAAAAATTGTTATCTGAAACGGCTGCCCCCTCTTTAGTTCTGTTAACCGGGGATATACTGCATTATTATCTAAATTCCGTTATTAAGAGTATTTAGAAGGTGAATGTCTTCTTTATTGTGAAATCAAACTCTACGGTCTAGTACCAATCAAATTAACGAACCAATTGTCGTAACTTCGAAGTTAGTTTCAACACATTTGTAATCAAAATTACATTTTCAACACTTTCCACGCCATCTGTTGAGGAATTTGTTTTTCTGGATATCCTAATCGTGTTGATTTTCTCAGACTGCGAACTGACCTGAGCCTAATCTACTACTCATTCTCTACAGACACACCTACCTAGCATACTAGAACATCTGTCTTTGCAAATGCATACTTTTTCATTAAAATGACGATATCAACGTACAATAGTTCACCTATCGAGAGGTTGAATTCCGCATTTGCGACAGAATGCTCCGTGAAATGTCCTCTTAACCGGTTCACTTTTTCCTTGAATTACTTAAAACGACTTCTACTGCGCAATTGTAGTCTTGACTAGAACTAAACATTCACATTACAATAAAGAACGCTTGAATGGGATATTTATCGTCAAAGAAATGAAAAGTCAGAAAATTCTTCTCTCAATGATATGTAGAATGGTAGCCTATGTTATTTGTTTGCGAATATGGAATTTGTTTTGTTATATTTTTGCAATCACCCTGGTTTTGATTATTGAAAATAAATTATTTTTTAGGATTCTGAAGCATATTGTGCAAACTTCTTTGAATATTCAATTTTCAACTATAAATAAACCACTCTTTCTAGTTGCTGAATTTCAGTGATTAAATTATTGATAACAATACTTCTTGAAATTATAATATACTAGCTGATAATCCGGCGTTGTTCGGGATTCATATTTTTTCATATGCCCGCCTACTTTTTTTTCAATAAATACTGTTACTAACTTTCCCCAACAAACGTAAATATTCCTTCAAATCTGGTCTTTTCATTGCCTTATAACAGTATGGTTTGAAAGGAAACGTAAGAAGTTTGAATAAAACAGCATTTATTTTAAACAATAAACCGTACATGGACAGAATTAAACTATAGAACCAACAAATCGTATTGTCGATCAAACGACCGAGAGCGTATGACACCGCCGATGCAAAGTGCATACCGGGAAAGCAACGCGTGACCTTGAAAAAGAAGAACGGAAGAATCTAGAAAGAACGGATTCAACGTACGAAAATCATTTAACACTTCAGGAAAAAATTAATTAAAATTGAACAAAAGATAACGAACTAACTTTAACTGTTTCTTGTTTTAAACCAGGGAGAAATGTTCCACTTATTATCTAAAAAATTTGAAAAAGATAACGAAATTAGAACAACAGATGCAGGAAATTTAAATTCATGACTGAGATTTTTTTTTGGAAAAACTGACTATTTTCAAAAATTTGCTAAAAATCAGGAAAATTACACAGAAGCTTGAAATTACTCTTATTAGAACGGAGAACATTTGCACTTTACAATGATAGAAAAATTACGGTTCTGCAATGAGAACAAATTCCGAAAATTTGAGAAAATTGGTAAAAAATGCAAAAATTTACCACTTAAAATTAAATAAATAAAAATCTAGTTCGAATTTCAAAATAATTTTCACGGTGTTAGCTCTTTTTTGTGCTAATCCATCACTGTGCCAAATTTGGGTGGCCGTAAGTCCAATGGTATAGGGGTGCATAAAGAACAAAAAACCTGAACGTACATACTTTCCCCTTTTATGTATATATAGATTAATCTGTAACAAATTCATTTAAGCCTTATTCAAATTCCCACTTTTAATATAAAAGTTTTGCTGCGAAAATAATGTATTTTAAATTAGTATTACAGCAATTTAATTTTTCTCAAAATATCAAATAGTCAATAACAAAAACAATGTTAGTTTGTGGTTCGTTTAAAAGTAATTCATCAGTTTCTGAATTAAGAAAAAGGTTTAATTTCATCACTATCACTAGCTACTATCAGACACATGTTCTTTATTTGTAAATTTCTAAAATAACAAATTTAAATGTTTGAAGGGCTTGAATTTGCAAAATTTCGAAGATACTCTTGTGAAAATATTTCAATTCGAAGTATAATATTTTACATTTTAGTTTTGTTTTACCTCTTAATGTTGAGTTTTCTACTATTTTTATTGCTTAAATTATATTTTAAATATATAATTGATTAAATGCAAGTATCAATGAATCATTGATGATAAGCTCGAAATAGTTAAGAGGAAGGAACGAAGATGATGGGAACTACGGGTAAACGCGTATTTGATACCAAACCAATGTTTGATTTTTGTTTTGTTTTATCAAATCAACGTTACACTTTTGAATAGTATAAACTCCGATAAATCTTCTTATTTACTTAAGACTTCCGAAGAAGTAAACTGATGAAGAAACTATTCAGTTGAAAAAATTTGAAATAGAATACATATAGAAATATTTGTCATAAAAATTTGAGAATAATTATTATAACTTATTTCAGAATGCAAGTAATTAAATTTTTTATCCAATCGCTAGCTAGTTAAAATTACATGAATATATGCGATACGTTTCTTGTAATGCAGTCAGTATCTGTTTACTTAATAACTATAAAAGTTTGATAATTTCTTCTGAAAATGATTTTTGAAAGGTAATCTATTATAAAATATGTGTTTTCAGAGAAAAGTATTCTTTGTTATTTATTTAGTATTGGGAAATCAAGAAACGACAACTTTAACCACTCATTTTCAATTGTTTTAAATGTTTTCTACATTTAAAATAACGAATATTTGATTCCACTTTTACTTTTGTACCGAGTTTTATTCTCAACTTTCACGTATCTTTAGTACAGCTTGCAATTAGGATTTTTCTTGTTTATTGCAAACGCTTACAATAACATATAATTAAAAGGATTATTTAGCTTTTCTTTATTGTAACTGAAAGAAGTTAAAATGGTAATTGTCATCACAAAAACTCATACTTATCAGTGAAAGGTTAGGCGAAGACAATCCCGATTTGTTTCTCTTGAAAGTGATTTCACGAATTTTTATCAAGTATAACCTAAGTTAAAATAATGCAAGGAATGTGGAAAGCTAATAAAAAACAACTGATACAAAATACAGCAATTTTTAGCACTTGTTTTTATTTGTTCAAATGCTATTTACATGAATGACTAAGCACAGGAAGCTTATTACAATTCGTAATACCCAACATCAGAACGCCGCTAGCACCCAGCAAATTGTTTTGAATTCGTTTTCCCCTGGTCAGTGTCCATTTGATTCCAGTACCATTTATTTTGTCCGAGATCAGGAGTATCTAAAATGAAATAAACAAAACATAGAATGAAATTTTGAAAAATAACACTATCTTCATTTAGAGTTATATATTGAGCCTTTAGAACACGTTTATTCAATAACAAAATTCAAAATATAAGTTGACAAAGATTACATTTTCATTTTATTATAACTTTCAGACTTAGGAAAGGTATTAATTCCTTTTTGATTACATTTAAGTCAATTTGAACACACACTTGATTACATTTAAGTCAATTTGAACACATTAATGTTATCAATACAGTTTGAAACTTGTAAATTAAACTTAGCATTAGAAAGTGATATAGAAATTTACATTTAGTATTTAATTAAAAAATAATTTTTTCAATTTTAAAAATGTATTCCGATAGATCATGACTTTTATTTAAATTTCCACAGGAATACACTTCTTTTAGATAAATGGATAATGATCAACGAAATCTGGCATTTATTTTGAAAGCAAATAAAAGCAACAGGTAAGACTGGAAAAGAGAATTATATGTTGATCATGAATATAAAAAATTGTTACATACCATGTTAAAATATTGTTGTTAAATGCCATGTTAAATACTGCAAACTATCTCAGTGTTACCCTTCTATATATGTTCAATTAATAGTTGTAGAAATTGCAGTGCATGAGCATTTTGATTGTATAGTTGTAAATGAAGAAATATAACCTTCAATTTATTGATGCAATCAATAACTATTAAAAAACTATGTCTGTGAATGAAAAACAGTGACGATCTGTTAAAAGTTAAAGAATAACCGTATAGCAAATATCGTAAAAGTTGTGCAGTAAAGCAGTAGAAACAGCAAGTGTTAGGAAGTTGCATTTGAATCTCCACAAATACTACAAAAAGAATTGGCTTATAAGATAAATTCTCACCTATGTTTACCAGAAGATAGTCTTGCCGATACCGGGAGCATAAAGTCCAGCTCCATGTCCAACAATGCTGCTGTAGGCGGAGATGCCTGGGGCTGCAAGGAAAGGAGCGGCAGCTAGGGCTGGGGCACCGACAACTGGTGCTACTGGGGCTACTGGAGGAGCGTAAGGACTAACGATGGCGGCTGAAGCTGGGGCGCTGAGGGCGGTTCCAGGTTCGTTGGTCTTGACGGAAGCTCTGAACCCTGCAGCATCGGCGACGTAGTCGACTCTTCGTGCCCGGCCGTCGGCGTCGGTGATGGTGTAGCTTCCCTGCTTGTTTCCGGCGGCATCTCCGATTTCAGCCCTGGCATTGTTGGCAGTGCCGTAGTTAAAAGCGTAGTTGCCGATTCCCTGAAAATATAAACAGGACGCTTAACTACATTTTTCGATCAAATTTTCATTACAAATTACTAACAGTGAAAGAATATTTGAAAACAAGTTAAGAAACAGAATTATTAGTAAATAAAAGGTAATAGTTATTTAATGTCTTAATTTTTAAAAAAATTGAATTTTGAGGTAGTAAAGAACAAATATATACTTCATTTAATCATAATAGTCATCAATTTCTTTGAATAATTTTTATTTTAAACTCTTTAAGGATAAAAATAATTTTTCTCTGTCCGAAAGGAATTTATTGCGCTTCATCCTCTATTATCCGAAAGGAATTTATGCGCTACTAGTGGTGGTGAAATGGTATCCAAAAAATAATCCAGGGTAGTATAGATTCCATAATGTGAATTCAATATGCTGACAATTTTGTTTTTCTAAATTGTAAAATCTATTAGATATAGAGATTTATTGCTAACTGGTATTATGAAGCTGATATGATAAATTCAGAACTTCATTTCTCAAATTTTGGGGAATAATTGATTTTGTGATTTACACGGAAGCTTTTAATATATACAGAGTTTTATCTGCATTTCATTTGCAATTTATAAAACCATGCAACTAAATTTATACAAAAAATTATTAACAATTAAAAGTTTGATTATAAGGGAAAAACTGAAAAAAGACATTATTGATTAAATAAGGAAATATGCATGCATTAGTTTATAGAATTCAATAAAGTATGAGAGAAAAAGAAAATATGTGACTCACGTCTTGAGTTTTTGCGCTGATACTGGATCCAGTGTTAACGACTGAACTTGTCAGAAAGGGATTAGCAGAGGCTACTGCAATAGCAGCGCACAAGATGGAGATCTAGAAGCAATGAAAAAGTATATTTTAACAAAATTATTTCTTCTCCATCTAAATAAAACAAATGTGTAATCAGTTTTCATGTTCATAAATCAAGTCTTCAGCATATGAATTCTATATCAAACACTTCTCTTCTTTTTTCATAGTTTTAGTACATCTCACATTTCAAATAATGGTCAGTGTTGAATTTCATAATGACAAATAAAAAAAGTCTCAGAAATACGTTGCTAGTATGCTTTGCCTTGAAATTTGACAGGAAATATAAAAGAAATTTAAATTACATTCTAAATTTTATACACATTACGTTTTTCCAGTTCTATTAGATATTCCCAGTAAATATACAATTTTTTAGTTGATTATAATATATGTTTAGATATATCATAATTTTACATTTATAAAACTTTAAGAATGATGCTTTTAAAGCACAGATATATTAGCTTTTTATTTGCTTAAAATTTTTGATATTAGTAAATTCTAATATTTTCTGCTTATTTTAATTAGGCAGAACTAAATTATAACTTCCATACTGATTTCCATTTAAATGTATGAAGACTATTTATCCCAGACAAATGAATACATGTACTGATTTGTTTTAATTACAATTCCAAACAGTGAATTTCTCAAACAAGTTTGGATCTATTTGTTTGAGAAATATTACAAATACATTTGAAAGTAGTGTTCTCAATGGATGTTAAATATGACAGAAAATTAATTATTTTCTGTGATTCATAAAACAGTGATATGACTCTTTTGGGAAAATGTTTAAATTCACTAAAATCTTGAATATATCACATTCTAAACATATAATGTTACAGTTGTGGATTGCTAACTATCTTAGCATTATACACACAATAATTTCTTGGCTTTAGGTAATTGTTATCTCTTAGTAGAAAAAAAACCAATAAAAATTTATTACAATCAAACATTTCTTTGCATCAAAAACTTACTTTGCATAATTATTTTAATATGAATGACTTAGAAAATTCTTCTATCACAGAATTAATTCTAGTTAAAATTTTCTCACAGAATTACAAAGAATTATAACATTATAGGTTAATTTCACTTTTATAAAACAGAAGTGACTAAATATTTTTTTTTACTTCAGATAATTAAAATCTCTTATTTGAAAATGGTATGAACCTTTATACTATTAAAGTCAACGATTGTTTTAAGTTAAATACAAGTATTACATATTGATTTTTATATCCATGATTTAGAAAATACTTTTATTACAGAACCACTTCTAATAAAAATTCGATCTAGAAATTAAAAAGAATTATCACATCATAAATGAATTTTAATTTCACAAAATTAAAACTGTTTGAAATCACAAAATTAAAACTAGCGATTGTTTTAAGTCTCATACATTCACTGCATATTGACTTTTATATCAATGATTTAAAAAATACTTTCATGACAAAATCAGTTCTAATAGAAATTTAGAACCGATTTCAGTTAAGAAGTAGTTAAGATAGTTAAAAAAATTATCACATAATAAGCCAATTTTTACTTCACGAAATTAAAATTGTTTGAATCACAAAATTAAAGCCAATAATTGTTT
>BGPR01004839.1:32028-48248 GCA_013235015.1 Araneus ventricosus
TGGTGTATTCTATATTCCATTTCTGCAAAATCTGAATAGAAATTTAACTGAAATTATATGTATTTAATTAAATTATATAAATTGAATGGCATTTGTTGAATTGTATTAGAATATATTTAAGAAGAGAGTCCTGGTGTATTCTATATTCCATTTCTGCAAAATCTGAATAGAAATTTAATTGAATTTATATGTATTTAATTAAATTATATAAATTGAATGGCATTTGTTGAATTGAATTAGAATATATTCAAGAAGAGAACCCTAGTATACTCTATGATTTGCATTTGCAGATCGTATCAGCAGAAACTGGAGATAACAAATAAAATTTCTTCCTTTTATAAGTTGATTTATCCAAAATACATAACTAAATTTTTTCTAACAATAGAAAATTAAAAATGTTAAAACAATAAATGTTAAAAACCAATAGAAAATTAAAAAATTAAAAAAAACATTAAAAGAACTAGAAAAATATGAAACAGAAGAAGTAATCAATGATGATAACAATACACCTTTTTGCGCGCCAAACGCAGCGGCATCCAGTGATTGCATCATACATTTTACTACAACTAACCAACCCATCACTAAAAAATTAACCAACAAAAATTCCCCAACAATAAAATAGCCGCGTTTGGCGCTCAAAAAAGTGTATTGTGATCTTCACTGATTACTTCTTCTGTTTCATATTTTTATAGTTCTTTTAATGTTTTTTTTAATTTTTTAATTTTCTATTAGTTTTTAACATTTATTGTTTTAACATTTTTAATTTTCTATTGTTTGTTTTTGTATTTATTAGAATATGCTGCATATGTGCCATTCTGTATAATATAAAGTGTTTAATTAATTTTTAATTAATTCAAAAAAATTAATAATCTGTTTAATTTTATTAATTGTAACTGTTAAATTGTTTCTAGATATTCAAAATAGTCTTCAAATCAGTCAATACGTTTATGAGTTTCTGAACATTAAATTTGTCTTCAAATATAATTCTTTAAATTTATTTCAGAAAAAAGATTTTATTATGGTCAAAAGTGCGTTTATAATTTCCGTAAACACTAACTACAGTTTTGGGTTATAAAAATTAATAAATATCCACATAAACATTATCTATTTGAAAGTGCTTTACATTGCTTATAAAATATAACTAATGAGTGTTGCACTTATAATTGCTTTTCTTAATGTGGTTATTTCAACACTGTTCATTCAAATCATCACAAGCAGTGCTGCAAAAGTTGTATAAACCTAAGTTGTAGGAAAGTTCGTGCTGATTATTTTAATATATTATGATAATACACTAAAACTTGATAGTTTTTGAGTTATAAGCAAAAATCTGCGGAAACGTTTTTACATTTTTTTGGCTATAACTAAAATTCCAACAAGAAGTTTTGGTGGCAAACCCCAGATTCGTTATCAGCACCCCAAAAAACATAAAGGAGCCAAAAATTACAACTCCTCCAGAATTTGATTTAAAGAAAACCTACTTAATGATTACTGCGAAAAAGCGATAAAAAGTCAAATGAGGAAATTGCGCCAAGCAAGAGCTGGGAAAAATGCAACTCAATTGCAGGCAATTTTAAGTGGAGAAAGGGTTGCTTTTTCTCCCGTCTGAGCTCTCTCCGCGTTGATCAGTGCGCGAATAGGAGGGGCAAAACTTTCTGAAGCTCTGGTCTGCCGCTCTCTTAATTCCTGGTTGATTTTCTATCTTCCTTTCACATTTTGTAATACTTTTTTTGCCATTTTTGTTGATCATTTAACTTTCAAAGTCGAAAAGTAAGCCAATTAAAATAGAAACGAAAATACAAGTTTTTAAAATAATAAGTTTAAAAATTATTTATTGTATTTGATTTCTACTACATACAACTTTTAGCTTTCAAGCATGAGGAGATTTTTTCACCAATTGTTGGTAAAATGCAAAAGTTTTATTATGTTTTAAGTGTCATAATTTATTTAATTTCCGTGATTTGAGAGCTGTATATCTTATTAATACACCGATGCATGTCTTTTACAAATATTAAGTAACGCAACAACAGAAAAATACCTGTAACAGGCTATCTTTTTATCCATAATATTAGTAAGATAAAGGTTAGAAATTTTTTGTAGTATTCTTTAATTTCGTAACGTGACCACTTTTTTTCTACCAAAATTGAAATCAATGACAAATACCTATTTTAAAAAAGCACTTGCGCATACATAATCAAAAGGCACTTTTTTGGCAAAAAAGCTGCTGAATCATGAGCTCCGATGTTTTGGACGGTGAAACGAAAGTTGGGATTTTTTCTGATAAACTGGAAAAGTTGTATAGTATTTTTAGTAACATAACTGGGAAAAAATGCCGCCAGTAAGAAGCAAAAGGATGCTTTTAATGATTTAAAAGCTGGTATTTTAATGTTGTATGTGGATGCAGGGTACAAGATGGCTTCTGTACGGGAAAATGGTGCTGTTCAACCAAACAACACAATGGAAATGTTTATTGACCTGAAGCGTGAGTTCTCATCCAGTATTGACATTAATACCAAAGTTGACCACATTTCTAAACAGATCTCCCCTGAATGCGTTGCCAGACAGCTCGAGCTTCAAGAATGTAACTTATATAAAGAGCTTGTGAAAGCAAATTTGAAACCTGAGGTTAAAACATATGTTTCTGCGATACGGAATATATCTAGTGCTGTAAGAAGAGTCAAATCCGACTCGAAGTTGGTTATAAATGGCGCCAGTAAGATATCGTCATTGAAAAGTGTGGGTAAGTTGCCAAAGAGAAAAGCGATTTTTCTACCAGACTTAGTCCTGACACTACTGTTCACGAGGTATCTCAGTTTTTGAACCCTATATAACTCAATCATCTTTTGTGCCGTAGAATTAAGACTAAATTCCAGTCGTATGCTTCTTTTTATGTTAAGGTTTTTGAGAGCGATTTTCATCTCCTATCTGATGTATCGATTTGGCCTGAGAGTTGCCTCGTTACCAATTTTTTTTAGATTGAAAGATCTGATTTATCCAGACAATACCAATCTTCCTTCTAACATGGCTTCATTAATACTCATGCCGGAAACAGCAATTGACTCTGTTTTCTTATCAGAATGCCCGTGGTCTTCGTACTAAAACTGTTGATTATTGTTAGTTCCGTTGCTTTTGAAGACTTTAGTGTCATCTGTTTGACTTAGACTTGGCTATGTGAGCAAATTGACTCATTTGATCTTCTTTATGATCGATACCTCGTTTCCCGCAAAGATCGTGATTCTTCCACCAGTTCTTGTGAACGTGGTGGTGGTGTAATGGGTGCTATCAAGGAAAACATATTTGCTTCCCAAATTCATGTTCCTTTGATTGATCTTGAATGTATTTGGATCTCAGTCAAATTGAAATTTTAAAAAAAATTGCTTTTATGTGTTTTGTTGCTACCACCTGCTTCTGGTATTGACAGGTATACTAAGTGTTTTGATTGTTTTGATCGTTTTGGCTCTTTTCAGAATATTTTTATCTGTGGTGATTTTAACTTGACTATTAACAATAATTTTAATGATTCTTATTGTCTGTGCCAGACTCTTAGGGAATTGTTCAACTTTATGCCTCTTTTTAATATGAAACAGATAAATAATATTCTAAATTGTAACAACAAATATCTTGACTTGATCTTATCTAATATTGTCTCATCCCAGATAGCAAAGAAGGTTGCGGAAAGGTTGCCATTTCACTTTCCATAGGCTGTCAGCGAAAGCATTAACGCGCAAACCGTTTCGGAAACCATTGCCGCAAGGTTTACATAGGAAAGCTTTTTATGAACTACCTCACCGACAAGGTTTGAGCGACAAGTCTGCGAAAGCATTTCTGCACAACCCTTTTCGGAAATCATTCCCTCAAAATTGACGTAAGAAAGCTTTTTATTAACCATCTCTCCTATCGTGTGTAGCCCCGTCCGGTATAGTGGTTATTGCATTTGCCTTCCAACTATAAGAATGAGGGTTCGATCCCCGGCTAGGAGGAATTTGGAGCATTGTCACAATCTACTATCTAATCGTACAAGTAAGTTCAATTAAAAATTAGATTAATCAAATTAATAATTAAGATTTCTAATTAATTGATATTCCAGATAACTCTAAGATGACGTCAGAAGAAGGGGGAGAAAAAGGGGTTGTGTGTGTGTGTGTGTGGATCCCTCTGTAGAAGTTCGGCTTTGAAGAGGTGGTGAAAAAAAGGGGCGGGGGTCGGACCCTTCTTTAAGAGCACGGCTTCGGAGGGAGGAAGGGGAGTTTTATTTTGTCCGCCGAAGGAGGGCTCTTAACAACTTTTTGAAAGGCCCGAAACAAGCTTGAGAAAAGCCTGAAACAAGCTTCTAATAAAAGCTTGGGGAAATCTTAATAAAAACCTTACAGAAAACCTTGTTCCTTGTTTACTAGCGAACCTTTCCGCTTACCTTGCAGAAAGGTTCAATCCTTGTCATGAAAACCTTTGTGACAACCTTTTACCCTTGTCGACGACAAAGTTTCCAAAACCTTTTAGGCAAGCTTTCTTTGCTATCTGGGATGTGAGATTGCAATTCGACACAGTGACCGCCCTTTTGTTATTGAGGATTGTCATCATCCTGCAATCTCTATTTTTGTGCAATTTGTACCTGCACGTACCAATAAGAGTACTGACCATGTTTTGAAATATGATTTTAAAAGAGCCGACTTTCTATCATTATGGTACTAGATCCGTGAGATCGATTGGAATTTTTTACTTACTTTTGGTGACGTAAATGATGCAGTTTATAATTTTTATAATTGTTTAGACGATATATCTGCCCGAACTATTCCTTTAAAAAGAGCTATTACTAAGAAATTTCCTTTATGGTATTCGGTTGAGACCAAGAGATCTTTGAGAAGGAAGGAAATAGTTAGTCGATTACTTTTGAGACATAGAAATCGGGTTTTTATCGATGAATTTAGGTATTTACGTACTGGTGTTAAGTCTGGTATCAAAAGGGATTATGGCAATTATTTACATGTCATTGAGAAAGATTTAATTTCTGAACCAATGAAGTTTTGGTCACATTTTACAAAAGACAAAAATAATAATAATTTGCCTGGCAAATTATACTATAACGATAAATTTTTTATCAACGACATTCTGTCGTGATAAAAAATTTGAAAAATTAGCACGTGAAGCACGACATTCTGTCGTGTCTTCACGTGCTAATGCTGATTCCTTTTGTTTGGTATTTAAGCATAGTACTGAATATAACAGTAATGATGCCGTCGAGTTCAACGTCTTCGGCGATTTCGTTGGGATTGACACTGTCACCTATGACGATGTGGTTATGACTGTTAAGGAGTTGCAATCTACTTCAACTATTGGTATTGATAATATTCCACCTTTCAGTATTAAGGACTGTGCTGAGTTTCTGGTCCATCCCCTTCTTGCGTTTTTAAACCTTTCTTTGAAAACAAATACATTTCCCCATGCCTGGAAGTTGACTAAAATCTTTCCGGTAGTTAAAAAAGGTAATACTGAAGAATGCAAAAATTATCGACCGATTGCAATTCTGAGTCCTCAATCAAAGATTTTTGAAATCATAATACATAAAAAGCTTATCCTTATATAAAAAGCTTTAAGATATAATTTCTTCTGCTCAACATGGATTCATGACTAAACGTTCTACTTTAACTAATCTGTTGTGCTTAACTGACAAAGTTATTTCCGCCTTTGAAAACAATGAACCTTATGCACAGTTTGGGTTCGAGAGTATAGAAAAACAGCTGTGGCGGGATAAACAAAGTGAACGCCTATTCTTTACCATGTATAATCGACATGTAAATTGACGACTGAAATATTAATTTAAATTTTTACCTTCGATTTTTTTAGCGAAGTATTTCGTCAGAAAATTTTATTGCTACAAATTATTTCTCTAGTGTCGTCGATTTAGGACTCTTTATTGTGATATTCATCCCTTCAGAAATACGATGTGCTTCGTGTGACGAAGCTTTCTTTTATATTTGTAACTCTCAATACATAATCTTTATATCTGAATGTTTTTTCAAATATATTTGAGTTTCAATATATTTCACATTAATTGAATAACTGATTATGGCTATCTGTCATTATTTCTGAAAAATGGCTATTTTAGCTTGCTATGCATTCTATTCGAACTCCGATCAGCTATTTTCGGCGTTTTGCCGTCACGTGCCTATGACGACATGTGCATAAGGTCCATTGTCAACTAGATGTTTTTTACACTGATTTTTCAAAGCCCTTCGATTCAGTCGACTTTGGTATTCTTATGAAGAAATTGAGAACTATTGGTTTTCATGTCAATCTTTCTCAATGGCTTTTCTCGTATTTGAGTAATCGGACTCTGTCTATTTTAATAATGTTGCCTCTGATGCATTTTAAAACACACCTAGAGTTCCTCAGTGTTCAAATCTTTATCCTTTGCTTTTTATTTTGTTTATAAATGACCTTTGGAGTGAATTGGGTTTTTTCTGGGTGTCTCTTGTTTGCCGACGATCTGAAATTTTTCGGACAAATACGATCGAGTGCTGATGCTGCTCTTTTACAGAACGACCTTGATAACTTATATCAGTGGTGCATCGTAAATAAATTACTCCTTAATGTTGAAAATTGTAGCATTCTTAGCTTTACTAGAAAATCACAGCCCATTTTTTACTCTTACCAAATCAATGGTACTTTACTACACCGATCTAAGTCAGTTACTGACCTTGGTGTTACTTTTGACAGTAGACTCGATTTTACCCAACATATTGACAACATTGTCTCTAAATTTGGCTTTGTCAAACATAATACTAGATATTTATTCGGTGTACTTGCTTTGAGGGTTTTATTTTTCACTATTGTCCGCTAGGGTCTTGAGTACTGTTGTCTTGTCTGGGACCCTTACAATAAAAATAAAATTAAAATTATTGAACAGGTACAAATTAGGTTTTTGTGTTACTTATTTTACCCAACAAATCTCTATTATCCGCAAGATTTATCCTCATCTCATTTATGTAACATCTTCGGCATTCACAGTTTGAGGGACCGACGTGACCTTTCTTGTCTTCTATTTTATTATAAGATAATTAATGATGCCATTGATTGCAGTGACATATTGAGCCGTATCACTTACTCTGTGCCGACTAGAAGTCTGAAGAAGAGTTGTTTATTTATAAATGTATTTACCAGGTTTAATTACATACGTAATTTTTCTATTTATAAATTTTACAAGATTTTTAACAGGTAATCTGATGATCTTGATGCGTTTAATATGTCTTATGATGTTTTTAAGACTGAAAGTTTGCGGCTTTTGTATTCTTGAAGTGTTTTTATTTTGTGTGCTTTTTAAATTCGTTTTGTGGTTTTAGTGTTTCTGTGTCTATCGGTTGTTTTTATTAATCTGTGTCTTACGGCTATTTTAGCATTTGTTTCTGTATCATGCACTCAGTAATTGGAGTTTATTTTGTAGTGTGCATTCTCTAAATAAATAAAAATAAGGAGAATTTCTTGAATCTTAAAACTTTGCAAGCATCTGTCTACACAGAGTGTTCGCTCTAAAGGAAAATAGCTAATTTCTGAATCGTTTCAGATTAACGTTGTATCGTCAGACTCAGGAAATAGATGATTTTTATATAAAAATAGATTTATTAGCTATTAACAAAATGAAGTAGATTTATCGTACAAGCAATTTGAAGAACGGAGCTTTCAAGCTGAAATATATACAATCACAATTATTCACATTACGTGCAGTCTGTGCCACGAACCAAATACGTAAAAAACACTGGTAAAGTCGTCTTAGTCCAGTATTTAAAAGATAAGACTGAAGCCTGAAAACAATTCGTTACAACGTATATTTCCAGATGTGCAAATGCTTTAAATGGAATAAATAATTATTCTTTATGTTGTTTGTTTCTATATATGCATTGCTGAAAAAATGACCAAACCTGAAGTTTTATGTACTTCTCCTGGCCTATTTGTTATATTTAGTAAAATAATCTTGACATGCTATTATTTTAAACAATAAATTTCCATTCTTTTGAGGCAAAAACTGATGAGATATAAAACTTTGAATTTCATTGCTTTTGGCTACCATTCCTTTGAGTCGTCCAATATTTGGTGCATCTTAAAGGAGGAGGACGAAGAAAGCATTTAAAATGGTCTAAAATAGAGATATTAAAAGCCTTACAATTCCGTCAGGCTACCATTCTTTTAAGTTGTCCAATATTTGGTGCATCTTAAAGGAGGAGGACAAAGAAATCATTTAAAATTGTCTAAAATAGAGATATTCAAAGCCTTATTATTCCGTCAGTTTTAATGGCAGAAGAGTGTATCATTTTTGTTTGAAATGCCAGTGGTCAAAAGTTCTTTACTAAATATAACTAATAAGACCGGGCATTGCATATATATTTAGTCTTCGCAAATTTTTCATCACTAAATTTATTGACTCAAACAACATAAAATATAATTTTTTAAACTGTTTTAAGCTTTTCAACTGAAAGTATAAGCCTATTTCAAATGTTTGGAAATAAGCTGTTAGTTCACGATATAGACATTGTGTATCTTCAATGTTATAAAGATGTGAAATTAGAAAATATAAGAATATTTTTCATGGAATTTATTTCATAGACTACCTTCTAAAATCTTTAGCTAGAAAATGGTATTGTTTGTTTCACTTGTTAAAAACACGCGTAGAATTAAAGATTTAGGAAAAATATGAGAAAATATATTCAAAAGTTTCCAGAAATAAAAAAAGGAATATTTTTGAATGTTTACAGATTTCCAAGAGAAAGGACAATCCATTTATTACCATTTTTAAAAAACTGAAATCCTCTGAACTTCGTGCATTTTTTTCATTTTTAATTTGTTGGAGAGTATAAATTTTTGAAAATTACCAGATTTAAATGTTTGTGCCCAAAGAATGATAATTATGTATCTTCTTTTATGAACTTTTACTCGAAAAAGAACGTTTAATATTCCTTTCTGATTTCAATGGTTTGGGAGGAAACTTAAGTGATTTGTAAACAGAATCGTTTTGAATGCTAATTAGCCGGCAAGGGTGTAGTGAAGCGCTGACCTTACAGAATCAGATGAAAATAATTCACCCACAACGCTTGCAGAGCATGTGCCGTAGATTTTCTTATGTGAATCTATGGGTAAATAAATGTGAATTATTTTACATTTAACTTTATCAGTTTTAGAGGTGGTAGCTTCATAATCAAATATGATCGCCAAGCTAGAGAATCTTTTCGCAGTATTGTACAGCTTTGCAGCATATTGCTTTTACAGTTCTGTCTGCTTTTAGAGAAGTAAAATGCTTAGCTTAACTCATGAAATAATATTGCACGAATTTTGAACATTAGTTATATATAATTCAGCCAATAATGATTAATTACAAGTAAGAAATACACTTATTGACTGACCTGTAGTAATTTCATAGCACAAATGCCAACTGATGACCACAATCAACTGTGAATCATCAGATTAATCAGTTAACGATGTTAACTCATTATTCAGATTACTTTCGATTTTGAAAATAATCAAGGTCTAATTATGGTTGATATATAAAGTGTAAATTATGATAATCATAATTTTCAAGTTTTTTCCTTCTGTTGTAATGTTGTTAAATGAAGAAAAGCCGAGTCTGAAAATTCTCCTGAAAATTAATCTAAGCCCTTTGTTCTTCGTGGGACAATCTAACTTTACAGAAGTTTCAAAAGTTCTTAATTTCTGCGGTTTGGTTTTGCTGTTTTGTTCAAGTCTGAAAAATTGAAACGTTTCATTTTATCATATTGAATTTTTCTCCCCTAGTTTGTGCTCTCAAAATTTAATTGAAAGCACAAACTAGGAATTCAGTGAAAAATGCAATTTGAATTTTAGATTTAACATTTCTTCGCTTAACCAGCAACACCAACTATCATCGTTTTTTGAAATTTACAAGAGACCACATATTCTTACAAAATGTTAAAAATAATTCAGAAATATTCGTTATTGGTCGCGAAAAATTCAGTTTTTTCTTCCTCTTTGAAATTTCTAAAAAATTAAGATAGGTGGTGTTGCCTGATAAACGAAGATTTTCAATATGTTCACAGCATTACTATAATGGTGTAACAAAAATCGTCCGGTGTGTGTACGGTGAAATCAATCCAACAAGCAGGATAATGGAGAATGACGAATTATTCACAAATATCCAGGAAAGACGAAATACAGGTAACAGGAAAAACACAGTACTTGCACAAATGAGCAACACAAGCAAACAGCAAATCACTAATAATAACAGTATTAGCACGAAAAATAGCGCAAAGCGTCTAGCAGCTGACCGGAATGCGAACAAGACTCCAAAGATATTCTTCCTACTCCGAAGACGTTCCAAGACGATCAGTACAGCCGAGTGTTTATAGTGTTCCTGTCAAGGCGTTACGTTACACGGAAATCTCTGGAGAAAACCGGATCTCGGCTCCTAATAGAGATATCGAGAAAATTCCAGTATTTTGAGGACCTTCATTTTGTCATCAAAGACGCCAAATTTTTGCCAAGTCACCAAAATGGTCGACAAGGTCGGGGATCATTGACTTCAATTCCCGATAGCTTACAAGAACCTCTGTAAATGTCTCTTTCCAACCATAAGACTAACATTGTGGGAAAGCGACATTACATGCTCGTAACAATGGAGTGCGTAATACTTTAATTTTTTAAACCCGTATCTTGATGTCGATATACATTTCGCATTGATGCATATTTCCGTATCATTTTCTTTTTCATCTTTATAAGTTTGATTCTTAATAAATAAACAAACTAGTTCATTAATATTTTTATTATATTTTTTACTCAAAGTTGAAATCTTTGTAATAAAGGAAATCTAATTTATTCAGTACAGTTTTAATTATATAATTTCAATTAAATATTTAAATTTAAAATAATTTTTTAAATTATTTTTCCATATACCTTACATCCTTTTACACAGCTCTACACAGTTACAATTGGAAAACTACCCTATAGTGTAAGGTTAAAAATTCATTCGAAACACTTAGGTTAACTGCTATCCATTGCTTTGCCTATTTATTTCATTTAAGAAATAGTACCTTCAAAATGGATCGATAAACAAATACATTTTTTTTTTTCGTAATGAATTAATTAAAGTTGGTGAAATATCTAAATATTGTGAAATATATTTTAAAAATATCCTTTAATAAAAATGCATGCATTTCATTAATCATAATTTTAATTTTTAAAATTAATGCACAAGAAGCAATATGTCATGTGGTAGTTTAAAATCGAAGGCAATATTGCTTTCTGACAACTTGTAATTGTGATTATATTCCTTGGATATTAGCATCTTATTATTTTTTTAACGTGTTCCATGAAATATTTTAAATTTGCCGATAGAAATACAACGAAATATTTCAATCACATAATTTTTAAAAATTGAAATAATCATATATAAGTAATGTAATTATCCAATTACTCACCTAAATAGCACAACAGTTTGCCCAATATTGAACAATATATTTGATATTATATAATATTGTATTAAATTATACACAAATGCAATTACTTTTCAATATTTTATAATATTATACAATATCTTTGTGCTATTGGGGCATCGCTGTAAAATTACTATTGTATGAGATGGATTCGTCTCAAAGTTCTTGATAATTCATGTATCCAGAACGTTTTTATAAGAAATTTCTAAAGGTCTAATGTGAAAATCTTTCTATGTTGCCGTTTCTGTAGTCCATCGTTATGTGTCACGTAATTTATCCTACCTTGAAGCAATAATTCACTACTTTTTAACACATTAACTGCCATGATTTATGCCTAAGATTCAAACCACCTATCTAACTAGATGACCCTTTCTCTGCTATCTCTTAACTACAGTAGAGAAGGGGTCATCCTATTAAATTTTTTATATGAATCGTATTTGATGCATAGGGCGATTAACGAGTTAAAACACTTTTATTTAACTTGACTAGCTCCAAGTTTTCAAAGGTGGAATTTTGTAATCTAATTTTTCATTCATTTCTTTATGGGCTAGAATTTGCAAATTTTGTATAGTTGCGTATTCTTGGTGTCAATAGATATATCAATATTTTCAGAGCTTATTCATCAGTTATTCTTTAATTTTTTAAAGTTTAATTACACCTGAGAGGCGCCACCTTGTGGTGAATCTGAAAAGTTTAGTTCAAAGTCCCATAATATTATTTATAATAATGAATCATAAATTTAAGACTGTATAATAGAAAGCTTTATAACAGTAATATATTAAAATATTTAAAAAATTTTAAGAGACTAATAAAAGTTTTTAAAAGGATTGCTTTTATTAAATTTATTTATATAATGCTTCGACACAGTTCACATTTATAAAACTTGAAACAAAGATTGTGCTCCGAATGCCACACCCTATTCGCCGTGGTTATTTTGAATTTATTTGTTTCCTATAGATATTTTCAATATGTGCAGCAAACTATAACCTGAATTTCGAGATCATTTTATCAGTTTGAAACTATGATCTCTTTAATCTTAGTATTCATTAACCTTCCAAGCACCCAATTATTTTGATCTTTTAGCTTTCAGGTTAGAAAACTCAGCTTTTAAACTGAATGAATCGATATTTTTTATATTTAATTTTATCTCTTAAATCTTAAAAATACTTCATGCATGGTTGTTCAAGAAAATATACATATAAATACTAACTATCTGCTTTTGAACTGAACATCAAAAACAGAAAAAGACGTCTCCGCCGCTAGGAGGGTTAAATGCAACCGTAGAAATATTTTCCAAACGAAAATTGATAAAACAGTCATTTTTTTAAATATTTGCTCGAAAATTCGCTGCCTTGTTTATTAGTTGCTTTAGAGTTTTCTAGTGTTTAGAGTTTTCGTTAAAAGAACGATGTTAAATGCCGATTTCACAGAAGATCAAAGTGTCAGTTAATCTAGTTTACATTAAATCTGGTTTCAACTGTTGGATGTCATGCTGGCGTAGTATGGCAGCCTGGACTATGAATTCAGGACTGTCTTCTTCATATACTTGACCATGATTCAAAAATCCGATGTTCTTCTGTAATACACCTCGCACAGTTTCAAAACAAATAAATCAAACCAAATACTTGTAAAACATCTGGAAATGATATTAATATCTAAACTAAATTAAGAAACTTTTAACACCCATGCACTGTATTGAATTAGGTATATCGCCTCTTTACTGTATAGTTAATGAGAAATGATAAAAAATTGCTTGGTAAGGTTATATTAATAACTTGAAAAACATAGAGACAGAGAACAAATGATCCTCCAAACAATGAAGTCGGTGTATATGAATCATATTTGACTGAATTAAATAATAACTAGCAAACATAACCATAAAAGTTTTTGAAAAATTCAAATCATCATTAACTCTCTTACCGTCGAATTTTTAAAAATCCTTAATTAGATGCAACGTTCGCAAACATGTTCAAATATGTTTGAACGTAGCGAATTTTTATTTATGTGGAAGGCTATATTAGCTTAATATGATTCAATGCTAGAACAGTACAAAGCGAACACATGAACTTGCGAAAATCGCAGGATGCAGCAGAGAATAGACTTGCTTCCTACCCGGGGAAATAGCGGGATAAGCACTCAGAGGGTTAATGAACACACAGATATAAATAGTGAGTTTCGTTCTTTCAAAATTTATCAAGTTAAAGTTACAATAATTTTATTTAAATTTATGATTAGAATCGTTTTTAAGTTATTCTCGCTGCGCTTGCGCTGTGGTGGCTGCCGGACTCCTGGCCCCCGATGTTATTTCATGTTAATCCGTTGTCGCCATTCCCGGAGCAGGGAGCACCGACAGCAGGATCATCGGCACTAGATTGGTTGGAGTATCGCCCCTTCTCCTCAATGGTGGACTTATCGGTTTGAAAGGCGGAATCCTTTCTCCATTCTCGTTCTCAAAAAATAAATAAAAATTAAGAACTCATTTAAGATTTGAAGAAGTGGACGAATTTCTAAACATCAATGAAATATATGAATTAAGTAATAAAAAATAGACCATATATTTGTCAAGCAAAGTTATCGGCTTAAACCTTATTTGCACAATTTAAATAGAAGGTGAGGTAAGGTGATTACTTTTCCAATAAAGAATGTGATTACTTTATAGGTCTGTAATCTCTATCCAATTAATATCAACCCAATAAGGATTTGAATATCACTATTTTATACGATTTTAAAACATTTCAATGGTCGTTGATTGACCAAAAATAATGAATTAAAAGTCTTTGTCAGGTTTAGTCGCAAAAGAGTGCTAAGAAAGCTAAAATTTGTATTAAATAAGAGTAAAAAAACCAGTTAATGTATAAAATTTTAAACTTCGAACCTTTTCAGCAATACATTTATGCACTTTTAACACGTTAGACCCCACGACTCACGTCTGTGATTCGAACAATCTGTATACACACACGACTCTTTCTCTGCTATCTCTTGACTACAGTAGAGGAGGGGGACATCTGATTAGATAGTAGGTATGATCCGTATTTGATCGCCGTATGAATCGTATTTGATTCATATGGCGATCAATGTGTTAAAGCATTAATCATATAATTATTTAAGTCATTTAGAAAAAAATTCCATTTGTAAGTATATGCCTATCTCTAAAGGTTCTGAAATAGCTATTGGGCAACGTTTCGAGTGCACAACCTGTAATTTTAATTAAGTGCTAATGTTTTTTTTTATTATTTACATATGCATTGCTATTTGCCGTCCACTGAAAATATTAATTTAATGATATTACAAAGACAGAAGCATTGGATTGATTTAAGCGCTGATTTGAGTTCAAATTAATACATAGTGAAAGATGATATTTTTTTAATTTTGTTTTTCTCTAACCACAGATTTTTACTCTTATGGAAGTAATTTTAATTCAATTTCCATTGAGCATCTTCATTCATTATTATGGAGGAGTGTAATAAAATATAAATGACAGTATTATTTAGACTTTATTTCTGGTACTTAGATATAGTTACATAAAAGAGTCAATATAACGGTCTCTACTGTGTGAAAGACATCCTTCTGTGTGTATGTCCGAGAACGTCGAGAATAAAGCGCTCCCGATTAATTTTATTTGAAAATATTTTCAAGAACGATTATAACTTATATTCTTAAGTCAAATGCTTATTCAAGGCACTTAAAAAGTAAATATAAAAATAATGAAAGAAAATAAATCAATTCTGGCACTTTGTTTTATTTGTGCAAATGTTATTTACATGAAAGACTTAGCACAAAAAGCTGTTCACAACTCATAATACCAGCATCAGAACGCTTCTAGTACCCCAAAAGTTGGGTAGATTTGGTTTTCCTTTGGTCAGTTTCCTTTGATTTCTATTACCTTGACTAGTCCCCTAGGTCAGGAAAGTCTAAAATAAAATAATGATATTTCGTTTAATGAATTAAATTCTTTAAAAAACGAATTTTATAAAAGATCTCAGTTTTAATAAGTATTCTTCAGAGTTTATATATTTAGCAATACGCAAAAGAATTTAACTGACAATGAACTTTATTAATTTAATTTTATGAAAATAAAAGTCACTAATTCTTTTGAATTATATTTTTCGTAAATATGGATATCTAACTCTAATTAACACCGATAGACAACTTAAATATATTATTCATTGTCTTCAAATAAATATGAGAGCCATGGCGTCCTCGTGGCAGGATCTCGGCTTCATAACCGAAGGGTCAGATGTTCGAGACCCGATTCCGCAGAAGATATCAATCTTCCCGCAGGTGTCCAGAGGAAGCCTGGAGAGGGGGAATGCCAGCTCAGGCATCCCTTGCCCTCGTCATCTGATCGCGGTTCAAAATTACAAGGTCCAAAATGTCACTCGTTTAGCTTCTAAAAGGGACTTCAAAATAACTAAACTCAAATAAATGTATTAATGAATGATTCACCGTGCTGATAAAGTTAACGATTTTACATTATTCGTATAAAATTAACATTTCTTTTACTGCGTCAAAAGATAAAAAGCTGGATTACACTCAGCAATGTAAATTAATGATGAAAGCAGCAGTTTTCAATAAACAAAGTTTACATATTTGACTCATGAATTAATGGAAAAATTGTTATGAAGAGTTCAATTTATTGATGGAATGTTTTCTCACCTCAGTTTACCAGACGAGAGTCTTGGCGATTCCAGGGGCCAGAAGTCCAGCTCCAAGAGGAAGTCCGAGGGCAGCCCCGTGTCCGATAACGGTGCTGTAGGAGGAGATGCCTGGGGC